>JBCEWC010005822.1:0-24192 GCA_038996855.1 Solanum aculeatissimum | reverse complement strand
CATTAAACGGCTTTGACCGTTGACTGAAAGCGACGGACATCCGTCGCTTTTTCCGTCGTTTTTTTTTTAAAAAAAAAAAAATATTAAAAAGCGACGGACGGAGACGCCCAGTCCGTCACAATTTTTTTTTTACGAATCCAGATTAGCGACGGAAAAAAGACGCAGTCCGTCGCTATGTAATTAAAAAAAATTAAATTAAATAAAAAAAATTGGCGGAAAAAACCGCCAAAAAAATGCGACGGACAGGTCAATAAAAAAATAAATTATTTTATTAATATTGCGACGGACTGCGTCGGTTTGTCCGTCGCTTTTTTAAGCGACGCAGTCCGTCGCTTTTTAGTCCGTCGTTTTTTTACAATTTTTTAGTAGTGGGCGGAGTGAGGCGGGTTGAAAATGAAAAAAGTCACCATGCGAGGCGGGGCAAGGCGGTTTAAAAAAATTGTGGGTTAAGCTCAACCCGCCCCGCACCCGCCCTACACCCGCCCCATTGCCATCCCTAACAACTAGTGTTGGTGGTTGGCTTTTCTTTGGACGTACCGAGACATGATCCGATCTAATTCCTAAGGAGTGAATTGTATCAATGGTCTCCGGGGTAATGTTGTTACTGGGCCATTACCCGCATGTCCTTGCCCGATTTGACCATGTGTTTGTGCCTTGCGTAACTTCTGATACTCTCCACGTGTCATAATTCTAGTGGGCCACATATTTTGGCTATTTTACCTACACAAGAGCAACCAAGGTACTTTTATGGAGATTTTGTAAAATCTCATATGATCAAGATTCTTCTCACAATTAAATTCATTAATTACACTTTTATAATTATGAGTTTAGAAGTTAATATTAGTTGAGATTTTAATTATATCTCACTTGCAAGGCTTATTAAAGTAGTTCAATATATTGTACTACATGAATGGATCAATATGTTGCACAATACAAGTATTTTTGTGAGTCCTTGGTCTTGTACTTCCATGAAGAGAATCAATTGTTTTCCAAGAAATTATAAAGGAATTGGTCTAAATCTCCTCTCAAAATAAGAAATTAGTGGTATTTGTTGGCAACAACATTATGGAACTCCATGAAAATATATTGATTTAATTCAACTTGTTATAATCACCATGGACGTGAAAAGAAGTTGAGTTGATGAAGACTAAGAAAATGAAAAAGAAATGCTGAGTAATTGGGTTGATATGCAGAGTTGGAGAAAATAACTGTGAACAGTAAAGAAAATATGTAGTTCTATGTTTTTTTAACCGTATAATGAAAGAGAATTCAAAGAGATTCTTGCTTCAAACTATTGCATTGTATTTGCACTAGAAAAACAAGAATCATTTCAAATTTAATAATTGAGTTGCAATAATTGAGCGAATTGGAACACTTGTTTCAAATATAATATGATATGAGTAACAATATTTATGTAAAAGTTCCTGAAACTTATAACTATAAGAAATAGGAAATTACATAGAAACTAACCCACCTTTCCGATACAACTTCTTTCTACTTCCGGATCTCGTAATTAAGGAAGAAAAGAAGAGCTGAGGGGCTAGACTAGAATGGTACCTAGTCCACAATAATGGTATCATCGTTTCTAGAGCATGATGTTTGTTGGAGCTTGAGTGAGAGGCTGAAACCTATTTTCATTCATGAAAGGTCAAATACCAAGAGATTCTCTTCCGATTGATGCCCTCCTATCACAACTGATGCTCCTTATGTTTGGTCTTGTCCCAAAAACGCTAAACACAAAACATCTTTACTGAATTTGCCCCAGAAATTATCAAAAATGCACTTGGCTTGTACAAGATGATATGTATCGCAGGAACATCTAGTTCAACATGGGTGCTTCTAATGTTTTCAGACCTAAGCAAGCTCCAAATTGACCCATGGGAGGAGGCTCTACAAGTGTTACATTCTTTACAAGTGCCATGATGAAAGCAGTTTTAACAACATCGTAACAGCGAGTGTGCAAAATTGTGAAAGGTATAGTTGTGCTAATTTTTGTCCCACCAATTCCATTTTGCTTATTATTAATTGATACCCACGTTTTATTTGGTGCACATCCTGCCCTGCGATTCGAATGGAAGAAACTTAAAAGTAATATTCATCAATGATGTGCTGCTAAAATATAGCACTTTTGATGCCTAAAATTTAGGATTTTGTGCGTTCTCAATGTGATGTTAGTAGGTTTGATTGTGTTTTTGTGTTTATTTTGCAGGATTACAGCGTTGACAAAGTTTTGGGAGAAATATGCTGAAGTTGCTAATTTTTTGTGTTCCACGGAACCCTCTACGGGTCGTGGAGTAATTCACGAGTCGTGGAGAGGGTTCCGTATAAAGTTTCAGTGAGGGGTGCAAAGTTGAAGTTAACTCTACGAGGAGGATCCACGAGCCGTACAATATTACACGAGTCATAAAGTGATGGTTGTTCCCTAAGGATCAGAAAAAGGAGAGGTACTGAAAAGTCATCAGACGAGACCTCCCACGGGCCGTGGAATAGTTTCGTAGAAGCTAACTCTTAAACATTGCCAAAATCCATGAAACCTCGATCTACGGGTCGTGAAGTGGTTTACGAGTCGTAAATAGGTCCCGTGAAGATTGCCGACACAGTTTTCCTATTTCATTTTGGTTTTGTATTTTAGTCATTATAAATGGATTTTTTTAGGTTATTTTTCGTTAAGTTGGCAGAGAGGACGAAGTTTGAAGCTTGCTTTAGTGAATACATTTAGGATTTATCATACATTGTGTGTTCTTGATTCAAACTCGTGATTTTAATTGAAGAGTTGGATTTTGTAGTTATAATTTCATCTGTCTAAGTGCTTAATTATGTTCTTCTATATCATAATCTTTGTGTTTACACTTATAATGCATAGCTAAATCCACAACTAGGGTTATGAGAACCACGATGATATAATAAGGTAAAATCAGTTAATGTGTAATTCTTGAAAGGTGTGTTAGAGTGTATTAATTATTCTCTTCACTTTTATTGATTTTTAACGGTGGCCAATGTTAGAACTCGTCTAGTATCACTTGCCGAATCAACGAAGTGACAAATAGGAAAAGAGGTAATTAACAGTATTCGATAGAGCTTTTTTCTCATCTAATCAACCAAAGTGGATCAAGGGGAGGTTGTACTGGGACTAATAGTAAGGGTTAGTAGTGTCACACCACGAAGACGGATCAAGTTCTGAGGTGAAATTTACCTATTTGTTGGATCAAAGACTTAGGTAAACCTAACTTACTGTCCTACACCTACACATCGGAAAAGAATTGCATGCATCCGATATTACCAAGTTAGGGATTCATGGGGAACACTTTACCCAAGTTAGCTCTTCTACTGATCATTCATTACTTACATTCATTTAGTTTAATTTAAATTTTTATTTTCCAACCCCCTTTCCTCGGGAGATAAGTAGGTTAATCATTCTCAAAGTGCATTGAATTGATTCCAGAGTCTACCATATTCCTCGTGAGAATGATCCTAACCTCAGTTAGGTTATTTACTTGATGACCGTTTTACCTTAAAAAGGAGGCCTGACTTGAGCGACATCAAGTATTTTGACGCTGTTGCCGGAAAGTACGGCTAGACTTGGTTAATTCAAGTACATTTGGGGGATTAATTCTTATTTCCCTAATTATATATTTTTTGTTATTTTTCTTTGTGTGCAGGTGTAGTGTATGCACAATACTCTAAGTCAAGGCAATCTCTTGGCTCCATTTGATCCCAAGATTCAGAGAACACTGCAAAGAATGTCCTAAGACAACATCAACAACGCTGCAAATGATACATCAAATGCAGCGCTGAACAAAAACAATGGAGACAATAATTCACCACCACCACAGAGTCTGCAAGCTGCAGGAAATTAGTGGAATCAATATTAGCTTGACCCTATGGCGATGGAAGTTATGGGAGCTATTGTGTTACCCCCACTTCCAAGTGACACAAAGTTCGTCGTTTCTAGTGGATTGCTCCAAATATTGTAGAATCGTGGGTTGTTTGCGGGTCTACTATTCGAGGATCCTCATAACCATCTACACAACATTGTGCTCATTTGTAAGAGTATGATGGGGAACCAAAATCTCTCCATGGATGTCATTGGGCTCTGTGTCTTCCCGCTTTCTCTTACTGGCAACACAAAGTTATAGTTATTGGAGCTCCCACAGAGTTCGATCACCAGTTAGGCAAAATTGCAGACAACCTTTTTGGAAAAGTTTTTCCCTATCTCGAAGAGGTTGAAGCTAAAGTTTGAGATCAATAACTTTGAACAGATTCCTGGTGACTCGATCGATGCTGCGTGGTAGAAATTCACAAAATGTCTGAGACATGTCCCTGATCACAAGATTATTGACGAGGCCCTAGTGGAGATCTTCTACAAAACCCTTGATGAGAATGGCCAAGAAGTCGCTGACACAATTATGGGGGGATCTTTCATTGATCGTCCATTCCAGGAGGTTGCTCAGAGATTGGAACGCGTGATCAAAATCAACCGTGCATGGGGTATGAGGGAGAAATCTACTACGATGAGCTCATTCTCAATTAGTACTAGTCCAGCGCAAGCACAAGCCAGTGAGGAAATAATGCAAGAATTGGTGCAGATTAATACTAATATTGAGCTTTTGATAAAGCAGAACATGGAGCGAGTGAATGTTGTAGCTCATCATCCCTCTTACCCACCCATGTACGAGGAACCATACTATAAAAAGGACACGTGCTTTGTTGCATAGCAGATGGCAGGTTTTCGGCCCAATGCCCAAGGTTCCAATTAGGACTATTGGCGCCAAGGTCCGGTGAACCAAGGTCAAAACTATGGAATATATGGTGCCTTCAAAGATAACAACAACAACAGAGGATGCTACTATGATAGGCCGAGGGGACAAGACAGAGATGCTGATTGGGGCCGCAGAGAAGTCTTCAGAAATTGTCCATATATTCTACCGTACAATCAGGATGCTGGAGTTGGCTCATCTCGCATTGAGGAGATGTTTGATAAATTTTTGAAAAGGGCTGATGCATAAGATGAGACACTAAAGGGGATGAAGTCTGACATCTCCCGTATAAACCAGAAGATTGAGTCTTATTTTGTGGCATCAAGCATCTTGAACAATAATTCGGCCAAATATCAACTCAGTTGAACCAAAGCCAAAAAGGTATGCTACCTAGTAATACCGTGTAGAATCCTAAGAACGACAGATAGTGCATGGCTATCACAACTCGAAGCGGAAAGCAGACAGTTGATCCTTTGCTACTGGTAGATGATGGTAATGTTCATAATGAGAGTATAGTGAATAAGCAGAATAAAACTGGAGATGATCGTGTGGTGAATGAGGAAAGCAATGGCGCGCCAAAATAGTTAAGACCCATTCCTCGACCTCCTCCGCCCTTCCCTCAGACACTAAAGAAAAAGGAGGAGGAAGGTAAGTTTAAACACTTTCTCTCCATGTTGAAACAACTCTTAATCAACATTTCATTGATTGAGGCGTCAGAGAAGATGCCTGACTATCCAAAGCTTATGAAGGATCTGGTGACTAAGAAACACACTGTGAGTCAAGATCTCTCCCAAGATCTCTAACACTGGAGTGAGATTTCCACTAGATCCTTGGTGTAGAAACGTGAAGACCCAAGTCCATTTACCATTCCTTGCACCATAGGTGATGTAGAGTTCGCAAGGGCACTGTGTGTTCTTGATGCCAACATAAATCTAATGCCCCTTGTGATCTTCAAGAAACTTGGTCTGGCAGCCCCTACCCCGACAAGCATGAGACTATTGATGGCTGACAGGATGAAGAAGAAGCTTGTGGGGATACTTTATGATGTCTTCGTCAAAGTTGATAGGTTCATATTCCCCGTAAACTTTGTGATCTTAGACTGCGAAGTCTACTTTGACATCCTAATCAACTTGGGAGGGACTTTCCTATCCACTAGGTGATACCTAGTGGATATGGAGTCCAGCCAACTCAAGTTTAGATTGAACAACGAAGAAGTTGTCTTCAATGTCTGTTAGATGATAAAGAGGCCAGATGATCTCAAAATGGAAGTGTGGGTTGTTGATAAATTCTAAGTAATCAAAAAGTCCATGTTGTGTCGCGATAATAAATCAGGCGCTTCCTGGGAGGAAACCCAAGTTTTTGGATGTAATAGGATAGTTGTTGTTTATTTTTTAGTTTTAGAATGCTAGGTAGTTTTTATTTTCAATAGTTTTCTTGTAAATTTTGAACAATAGACTGGTGACATATAGGATAACAGTGTGTTTATATAGGTTCTGCAGGTGCCCCAAGCCTGCTATTTTGGGCTAGAAATTTGATCCTACGACTGATTATACGGGTCGTACTTCAATGTATGACCCATATACCAGCTCATAGAACCTTTCAATGAGCAAATATATGTGCACTCTAGTCCACGAGCCAACTTGATGATCTGTAGATTAAAACATGGGTCGTGAATGTGGCTCGTAGACCCCAGGTAAGTTTTTCTAATTTTGACTAAGTGTTAGAAGTACTCTACAAAACCTTCTTACGAGTCAAGTCTAAGTCCATGACTCTTGTAAGGGATCATATATTATAGGTCTCAAATTAGGGTTCCAGGCCCATACGAAATCTTGATCTATGATTCGTGGAACATCCACAGCCTATAATCGGGGTTTCATAAGGCCAGGATCAGTAATTTTAAAATCTGACCTGGTTGATATATAAATGGGTCAGTTTGACCCCATATTCAAATAAAATTTCCTAAAATAACCCTACCCCATCAGTCCCTACATCGGTCCAACCAATCTATCCTACACCCTCACTATTTTCTGGAAAGTGTTTTGACAACCCTCTTTCAAGGGTTTTTCAGCCTCCTCTATATTCCCCTTTGAAATTTCAACCTAAGATACATTATTTCGGTAAGTTTTTGGTCCCTAAAGCCTAAATTTATCGAGTTAGTTGTAAACTTTTGTTGATTATTGATTAGGGTAGGAGTTTGTTCCATTGGGTGAACTCGTGATATTCTAATCCCAGTAATTTATCATGATATCGATGTGATTTCCTAGGTTAGGATTAAACTAGTTAGTCAAAAAATGTTTGGGTAGCCAATTTCATGCTCACGATGTTTAGACAATTAAATTGAATTGAATTAAATTAAATTGTTGTATAGGTCGGACCGTTAGGATCACATGCTAAATTGCTTTTGATGGTATTATTTTTAAGTAAAATGCATGTGGGAATAGGGATTGATGGATGTGAAAAGTATGTGGGGTGTGTGATCTCGCTACATGCTATTTAAATTGTTTAAAAGTAGTCATTTGGGGACTCGTATAATGGACTTGGAAAAATTCAGATTTTGGAACACAGGTTTACGAGGGTTTTCTATGGCTCATGGAGCATTACATGAGCCATAGTTACCCCTCGTGAAAAGTTCTAAAACCTAAAGTTTCTGAGATTTCATTAGACGAGACCTTCTATGAGTCATAGATTGTTCAACAACTCGTAGATAGGTCTCGTAGAGTCTCACCTGTGTGATACCTAATCTGGGATCACATCTATAACCTAATTTACTATTTGTAGACTATTTCATGAGTCGTACCTAGTCTCGTACACTATTCTGTCAACTTAAATTGCTAAACACTATATCCACGAGAGCCCTTACGACTTATGAAAAGGCTCTCATAGTCCCTTCTTGTTCCAGTCCAGTTTTGATTCTTGTTTTTGATTTTCAGTTCATGGGACTAATTGATTTTGTGAATATGATTTTGTAGGTACCATGGCTCGCGACCAAGGAAGGATGATATCAGGGTCATGAGGGATCGCCGATGTAATGAGCCCACGGACTCTGAGCATGACCTATAGTCTAGTGGATCTGTAGAGGAGCTCTGTGTTCAGCCTGATCCAGATGTCGAGCCATGACAGACTCAGGCTACTACTAGGCAGGCTACCACAAAGACGATCGTGGTCCTTCCTCCCCAATCTGAAGAGTGAGGTGACAAGTCTAGTAGAAGTATACAGATGACCTCTTCGAAGGGAGGGTTCAAGCCTGGATCTAAGGAGGGGTCAGTCTCTGCCTCATCTTCAGGCCCCCGAGTACAAAATACATCACCAGATGCCTGAGCCAGCAGATGGTGCATCGGGGGCATGCGGGCTATTTATGAGGAGGATCTATAGTGGAATGAGTGGGGTCGACCCGCTCGTTCTATCTTTGAGGAGCCACGAGTCATTACTACAAGACTCAATAGTATCCTAGGGCTCGAGGACACTATAGTTTATTGCAGGCTCCAGTGGTTGGCATAACCAGTAGGGAGGTACTCACCGGTATTGGTGAGAGAGTTCATTGCCTCTTATGCTACCAAAATACATAGCTCTCTTCCCAAGGGGAAGAAGCCTCTCGCCCAGCCGAGATTGAAGGAGGTGATGGTGAGAGGCCAGCAAGTAGACATCTCAGAGGAGACCATCAGCCAGATACTTTTTGGGCCCGAGTTCTCAGCCCCAAAATCCATAGCACAGTTCGACAGTAGAGTGGGATAGACTAGAGACTTAGGTGTGATGAGGGGCCCAGAGCGCAGAGTAGCTTTGATGAGATGGGTTCCTTATCATATAGCAGTAGAGGGGCCCGAACCCGTATGGATCACCACGTCAGTAGAGCCTATAGTTAAGGCTACCCTCAACTTTCTCGCCAAGTTTTGGTAGGTGATGGTTTGTTCACAGATCCGACCAACACTTGTAGATGATACACTTAAGTTGGACCATGTTGTTCTGGTAGCCAGCATCTTGACTGGTTATGACATTGACTGAGTCAACCTTATTTAAGATAAGATCCATGAGGCGACCCTGAAGAGGTCCACGACCATCCCCTTCCTATGCCTGGTTCACCGACTATGCCTAGTGGTGGGGTTGGATGTCATTCATCACGTGGACGTGTTTGTAGAAGTTCAGCGTACACTTGATGTCAGCCTAATCAAGGCTGATGACAATTTGGTTGCACTCCATCGAGCACCGAGGCCTTAGGTACCTATGCCACAAATGTTTGCTCTATTTCCTCCACTTGAGACATCTACCACTGTTGCTACTGCACCTACTACTAAGGGGCCCCCCACAGACTGAGACCAATGTAGAGAGGAGGTCTGCTATTGATATTTCTGCTCCAACGGCCTCTATATCTACTTCAGTACCCACAGGCATAGCCTATGTGTCTGCAGTAACATTTCAGGCCCTAGTGCAACGACAGTCCCGCACTGAGTCACAATCGACTCAGTTGTTGTAGCAGTTGAGACCCTGGGTCTGCTAGGTTTACTATGAGGTGGTGACCCGTATGCAGGCATTCACATTTGTAGCTATCCGAGACAATCTCAGTCCCGTGGATGCCTGCATAGATGCATTTGACAGACGAGTCTAGCAAAGCCTTAGTGCAATGAGGCTTTAGATTTGACGGCCATCCAAATAAAGCTTCAGCAACTCTGGGCCCAAATGAGTGCAACACTAGCTGCCCTTGTTCATGTCCCACTAGCCTCTCTAGATGAGTCGGCGGTTGACTTGTTTGCTCCAGAGGAGCCACCTTTGCCTTCCCTTGGGAAGAGGCCCTGCACGGATGATGTTGATGTTGTGCGCTTTGACACGGGGCTGAAAAAGGAGCAGGATCTCAAGCTTTTCCATGTGAGATCGAGGCAGGATGAGGAGATGTCGCTAGCTCGCGAGCGTGAGAGAGCGAAGGGTGCTGGCCCCTTAGGACATGGTCCTACTGGCAAGGAGCCCACCAAGCATGAGAAAGGTGGACAGTCTCAAGATGAATGAGGCACTTCGGTGCCCAAGTATGTTCTTTTGGTCCCTGTTCTTTACTTTTGATACTGTGGGCGCATTGGGGACAATACACAGCTTTTTCGATAGGGTGTGGACAGTTATAGCCCTCAGTGAAGTCTGAGTAGCCTTGGCCTATAACTATCCCAATTTTTTATCCAAAGGGTTTTCTTGCTTGTGTTCTTTTTTCTTGCGGATATTTATTTTTCTGTTGAATCAACATATTTAGGATGTTCAGGTAGTAATAGTAGCATTCAGTACTTATATCTATCGCATAATATGTTTTTGCTTAATTTTGTTTAATCATACCCACCGAAATTTTGTGTTTTAGTTAGTTTTGATAGCAACCTAGCATGATTAGTTATCTGACAGTGTTTTTTTCTAATAAGTTAGGGTAAATTGTGATAAAAAGCATGATTTGATAGTTTGTATTAACATGTAAAGCAGTTCCATGTGTGAGTGAGCTTAATTTCATAATTCAGTACTGTGATTTAATTCAGAACTTGCCATTTTACTGTAATTTATGTTTTAAATTAGTTTGTCAGGAAATGATCATAGGCCGTTATTCGTAATAGTCGACTTAGCCTAAAAGTAACCAACCAAATGTGTTATTTATCCCTTGATCCCTATATTTGAGCCTAAAATTGACCTCTAAATTATAAACACCTAAGAAACCTTACTCAAATTCATGATTAAATCCTAACATTGGCCCTGGTCCTTCCTTGAACATTGTGCACCTTGACTGAAGTAAGAAGCCTAAGTTGAGGGTGGCTACCAAAAGTAACTCTAGTTCAAAAAATGGATAATGTGCACCTCAATCCAGGCTAAAAGCCTAAGTTGAGAGTGGCTAGTGAGAAAAAAGTCATAAAAATAGGAGAGAAAATTGGTGTTGCAAAAAGGAAATAAAATAGGGAATAGGGTGCCAAAAAAATAAAAAAAGTGCCAAATCAGTTTCCTAAAGAGAAGAATTTGAAAAATAAAGGCACTGTGCAGAAAAGTGAAAAATAGGCATCCTAAAAGATTCGAAATAGGAGAAAAAGGGAGAATGAATTAAAAGATAGGTTGGTAGCACGAAAGTGTAGAAAATGCAATGTCAATGAGGGTTATTAGTCACTATGTTTCCAAAATATCACACCAAAGTCCCCTGAGCTATGTTACAAGTGTAGAAAGTCCTAAAGTGATCTTAACCCAACTAGTTGAAAGTGTTAGTCATGAGTATAGAGGCAAGCATATGGTATTGACCATGGTATCTGAATGTCTTTTGTGAGTGAGAGTGATCTAGTATCGTCTCGAGCATTAACTATGAAATTTATATTGAGAGGGAAAATGGGACTTATTTTTATGAGGGCACTTGCATTGAATTGTTGATGTCTGAATAATTTAGTGATTGCTGCTTATTTATAATTGCATGACTTATCATAGTTGCACTGTTGGGCATATTGATCTGTGTTGGTTTGCTAAAAGGCTATCTGATTTGAGGTTGAAATATGGTGTGGGTGTCTGTGGTGGATTTTGATTGAGTATGTGTCATTGGGTTCGAGTCTGTATGCTGCTATACTACTTATATAGATTGAGTCTGTCGCTTGAGGACAAACAATAATTTTAAGTTGAGGGTGTTGATGTGCTGCTAAAATACAATACTTTTGATGCCTAAAACTTGGAATTTTGTGTGTTCTCAATTCGATGTTAGTAGGTTTGATTGTGTTTTTGTGTTTGTTTTGCAGGATTATAGTGTTGAAAAAGTTTTGGGAGAAATATATTGAAGTTGTTGGTTTTAGGTGTTCCATAGAACCCTCTACGGGTCATGGAGTAGTTCACGAGTCATGGAGAGGATTTTGTATAAAGTTTCAGTGAGGGGTGCAAAGTTGAAGTCAACTTTACAAGGAGGATCCACGAGTCGTACATTGGTACATGCGTCGTAGAGTGATGGTCATTCCCTGAGGAATAGAAAAAGGAGAGGTGTTGAAAAGTCATCAGACAAGACCTCCCACAGGCCTTAGAATCTTACACGGGCCATGGAATAGGTTAGTAGAAGCTAACTCTGGAACACTACCAGAATCCACGAAACCTCGATCTATGGGTCATGAAGTGGTTTACAAGCTGTAAACAAGTCCCGTGAAGATTGTCAACACGGTTTTCCTAGTTTATTTTGATTTTATATTTTAGTCATTATAAATAGATTTTTAGGTTATTTTTCATTAAGTTGGCAAAGAGGACGAAATTTGAAGCTTGCTATAGTGAATACACTTAGAATTTATCATACATTGTATGTTCTTAATTCAAACTCGTGATTCTAATTGAAGAGTTAGATTTTGTGGTTTCAATTTCATCTGTGTAAGTGCTTATTATGTTCTTGTATATCATAATCTTTGCATTTACACTGATAATGCATAGCTAAATCCACAACTAGGGTTGTGGGAACCATGATGATCTAACAAGGTAAAATCGGTTAATGTGTAATTCTTGAAAGGTATGTTAGGGCATATTAACTATTCTCTTCACTTTAATTAATTTTTAATAGTGACCAACATTAGAACTCACCTAGTATCACTTGCCGGATCATGAAAGTGATGAATAAGAAAAGAGATAATTAATAAGATTCGATAGAGCTTTTTTCTCGCCTAATCAACCAAATTGGATCAAGGGGAGGTTGTACTAGGACTAATAGTAAGGGTTTGTAGTGTCACACCATGGAGGCGGATCAAGTTCCAGGGTGAAATTTACCTATTTGTTGGATCAAAGACTTAGGTAAACCTAACTTATTGTCCTACACCTAAATACCAGAAAAAAATTGCATGTGTCCGATATTACCAAGTTAGGGATTTATGGGGAACACTTTACCCTAGTTAGCTCTTCTACTGATTGTTCATTATTTACATTCATTTAGTTTAATTTAAATTCTTATTTTTGAAGCCCCCTTTCCTCTGGATATAAGTAGGTTAATCATTCTCAAAGTGCATTGAATTGATTCTAGAGTATACCATATTCGTCGTGGGAATGATCCTAACCTCGGTTAGATTATTTACTTGACGACCATTTTACCTCAAAAAGGAGGTGTGACTTTAGTGACATCAGTCAAATAGTAGAAATCTCCTCTTATTTGTTATTAGTTTGGTGTAGACAAGATCCTTGGAGATGTCAAACTTCTTAGGATTGTAAACGTAATATGAGTCAAAACCGATAAATACAATCCCACGAGAAATTGTAGATGATCTTGAGAACATATCAAGCTTCTTGGTATATCTAGGGTCTAAGGCAAGTGATTGGGAATGGAAATTAGACTTTCGAGGCCAAAACCTACTATTCCTGTTGAGGCATAAAAGTAAACAACCCTTTCTTTTAAATGGACTAAAGAAAAGTAAAACAAATAAATTAAAATTATTGAAGTAATAATTCTAAATTTTAAAATGCGTTACCACACATACAATATAATTCAATACCAGTGACTCCATCGGTGAGGAGTCCAATCATACTATGATCAATTACACAAGTGAAAATAAATAGCGGCCAATTGACAAGCACACCAGGTGTAATACAGATGGTCAATACATCCTCAACAATTTCTGCATGATCGATATAAGTATTAATCAACTGAGCATTAAAAATATTGAGTAGAAGAAATATGTGAAGCATAGACAAAGTATTGGAAAAAGATGAGCTATTTGAAAAGATTTTCTGCCTTGTATATATTTTCTCTTCATACTTTTTGTTATACAATATTTTTATATAGAGAGAGAATGAAATCTAACTACCAGGACACTTGTTCACTAACTATTGATCATTCCCTAACAAATTAATTGTTGTACAAAATAATATTCCCTATACACTGCTATAATTTCGTAAAAGAATAAATCTAGAAACTTTTAGGTAACATACTTACAGAGTGTTAGGTGTGCGGTAATGATTAAGCTACTTGTATGCTTGAGATTACTCCAGAACAATCCTTGAATTTGGGTATATAGACAAGCTTGCTCTCATTTGAATTTATTATCGACTTTGGGAAGTCTGCCTTTTTCTACAATGAGTTCATAGACACTCTGATCATCAATCTTTTGTTCAACATCCCCGCCCTTTAAAGTTGGAGGGGCGTATAGAAAATCCAAGTTGCCTAAAATATGCTGGTCAACTGGACCAAAGAGGAATTTTATGAAAAGGTCGGCAATTTGAGATGTTGAGGCACAAAGGAAAGAGAAATCAGATCGGCCAACAATTATTATGGGACAAAATAACTACCGATGTCTACATGTTTCGTACGCTCGTGAAACATGGAATTTTTGGCAATATGGATGGTTGTTTGGCTGTTAGAGTGAAGAGAAATAGACAAGGAAGGAGGAACAAAGAGATCTTTTAGTAATCGAAAAAGCCAAGTGATCTCAGCCATAACACAACGACGCATGGATCTATATTGGGTTTCAACCGAAGAAAGAGAGATTGAAGGTTGTTTCTTTGATTTCCAAGATATCGAACACCCACCATGAGTAATGAAAAAATCACTTGAGGGAACGATGACTTTTAGGGTAAGGGGCCCAATCAGCATTGCAAAAAGACAGTAGCTTGAAAGAAGGATAGATGAAAAGAACAACCCAAGCCCTGGATCTGATAAGACATAATAAAACACATGAAAATACAACATCAAGATGTAGTTATTGTGGTTGTTGCATATATTGACTTAAATGTTGTAAAGAGAAGGATAAATCAAGATGTGTATGCATCAAAAAATTAAGCTTTCCTATCTGACTGTACGTTATATCGTTTGTTGATAGGATGAGGAATAGAAGTTTCTGGAAATAAAGGAGAGTTGGTGGTTATACTAGAAAAGAAAAAAATATTCATTAAAGATAACATTGTTGGACATAATTTTTTTTTGATAAGTCAGGCTAAGCAATCTATATCCTTTCTTTCCAAAAGAATATGCCAAAAACCAACAAGATTCTGCCCTAGGTGCCAATTTAGACCTTCCTTTTGATAGAAAGGAGGCAAAATCAAGACAACCAAAGAATTTGAGGATAGAATAATCAGGTTTAGCCCTATAAAGTTTTTCAAAAGGTGTTTTGAGGTGTAATATTTTGGTAGAACATCTATTTATTAAGAAAGTGATTGTCATGACATGATCTCCCCATAAATTGTGTGGAAGCTAAGATTGAAATAATAGGGCTCTAGATACTTCTAACAGATATCAATGTTTTTTTCACTATATCATTTTGTTGTGGTGTTGCCTCACAGGATGTTTGATGGAGAATTCCTTGAGAACTTAGAAAAGAAGAAGAGTATAAACCACTACTCAATTCTCAAGCATTATCAGGTTTGATAACTTTAACCTTTTTATTGAATTACCTTTCAATCATGAAGAAAACCAATTTCAAAATTGGGAAATCATTGCTTTTGGTAGCTAACAAATATGTTTGTGCACCCCTGCGATAGTCATCAACTATAGTTGTGGTGTTGCCTTACAAGATGTTTGATGGAGAATTCCTTGAGAACTTAGAAAAGAAGAAGACTCTAAATCACTATCTAATTTCAAGCATTATAAGATCTGATAACTTTAATCATTTTATTGAACTATCGTTCAAGCATGAAGAGAAACAATTTCAAAACTATAAAATTATTGTTTTTGTTAGCTAATAGATATATCCATGTGCCCCTACTGTAGTCATCAACTATAATAAGAAAATACTTGAAACCATCATAGGTGGGAACCTTGTATGGTCTCTAGGTGACAATATAGATTAAATCAAAAGGGTGGCTTTGTAGAAATGATGCTATTAGGAAAAGAAAGTTTACCTTTCTTAGCCAAAGGACAAATATCAAAAAGAACACTGAATTTAAAATAAATAAAATTAGAAATTTTGTTGATATTTTTTCTGTTGGATAGAGGTAGGTGACCTAACCTGGTGTGTCATAGCCTACTGCTTACATCAAAAAGAGAAATAGAAGACAAACTACATGGCAAATTGCCTTTGGATTGAGAAAGTGAACTAACATAATTAGTACAAGACTTGCAGAATTAGAAAATACTGGAGGACTCGACTGCAACACATAGAGACCATTGTAGGAATTACCAAGTACTTTAGGGCTCTTTAATAAAGGGTCCTGCATTAGACAATGAGAGGAATTAAACATAATAATGTAATCAAATTAAAAATATAATTCCTGAGTAGACAATAGATTATAATGAAAATTAAAGATAAACAACATAGCATGAATGATCATTTGTGTAAATAGTCTAACAGAACCTGCATGTGTGACTCTAACTTTGTGAGAATTTGGTATGTTCACAAAGATAGCTCTAGGTAGAGGTAATAGTAAAAGAGAAAGATCCTTATTGAAACTCATATGTTTTGTTCTACCTGAGTCTATGATCAAACAATTCTTACTGATGATAGTCTTTAAATGATTGGAGCTAAAAGAGAAAAGAATGATAGTTTACCAGTACAATTTACTAGCAGAAGCAAGGGAATTGTGCCTTGGTCATTAGGTTTTACTTGGTGCATCATCAGCATCATTTGTTCCAAGTGTTCCTTAGTGAGAGGCTTGCTTTTCTTAGTTGTATCCACATTATACATGAACTAACCACCATGTCCTACATTTCTTAACACTACATTTTTTTGGATAGAATTTTGAGAAGGTCTTTGTTTAGTGAATTTAAAAATTGGTGGAAAACCTTGTATCTTAAAGCATTTGTCAATGGTATGCCTTTATTATTTTTGCAGTTTTGCAAATCAATCTATATTACTTATTTTCAATTGAAAATTTCTACCCTTTAAAATAAAAAAATATATTCTCTATGTCCTCCACTATTCTGTCCTACAACTATGAAGGAGGAAGACCCCCTTAGGTACTTGGGAGTGTTGTGCGTTTCTTTCTATTTTTATTCTTGCATCAAAAGAGCATATGCATTAGCTACAGTAGGAAAATGTGAAATCACGAGATTGTTACCTCTTACAATAACTGTCATTAAGTCCTTTCAAGAACTGAACAACCTCTCATCTTGCTTCTCTTTATGTTTTTACTTCTTGCTTCACAAGTACAAAGAGTTTATGCATCTAAACTATCTAGCTCATCCCAGAGACTTTTCATTTTGATGTAGAAGGTTGCAATGCCCATTGCACCTTAAACCAAATAACTCAACTTCTTTTGCAGCTGAAAAAGTTTGGCTCTACTGATTTGCCCAAATTTGGCCTCAAGATTACTCTGAAGGTCTTCAATAATAGAGGAGTATATAAGACATTCAAAGATTTCACAAGAGAGAGTGTTCATGTCATGACCCGAACCTAGGGTCTAGCCGTGACACGGTGAATATGACACCTAAAGACATCTCATCCAAACCTCGTATTCATATCACAAACATTCATGAGGTAAAATAAGCATTCAAAAGAGAATAAGCAAGTGGAAGTATATAATCGAAAAGAAAAGTCAAAGTTCCCATAGGGAACATACATCCATCCATAGTCTAAAGCATGCCTCTATATCATAGATCTTGACGAAGACTAACACATAGCTCACTTGCTCAACCTCAAGATATACATAGAGGAATAAAATGAACGGTCTAAACATAAAATAAAATGTCATAAGGCTCATTCACAAAACATAGGAACTCATCAATAAATCTACAAGCTCAATGTCTAAAACTAGTTACGAAATCGAGTGACCTCCTCGTTGTCCGTCCCTACAAGATCGGGTCATGAAGATAAAGAAGCATGTGTTAGCACATAGAATGCATTAAGTATGTAGGTGTGTCATGAAATAAGGGACATCACAATAGTATTAATATGCATAATCATCATTAATAAAATAAGGTACGATATGCGTGACCATGCATATTTAAAATCATATGAAGAAGCATCATAAAAATCTATTTATCATCATTACATACATATGTAAGAATAAGACCATAATTGACAGTCATAAGACCATGCGAACTATTATATGAAATCTCGATGTTCACTCTCATCAAGTTAAGAGAAGTCTACTTTATCAAGGTAAACTTTATTCTCATCCTATAGGCTTTATCCTAGCATGGTGAGAACTATCATCTTGACCTCACCCTTTAGGCTCTATCCTAGCATGGTGAGTGTCCATTAAAAAGCTATATGGATCCTTAGCACACCTTTAATGCAACAAAACATAAACATCATTCCTATGGTGGCACATAGTTATGGGGATATGGTAGCTATCAAGCCCTCTCGTGCTGGGTCATATCCCATGGAATAATTTAATCATGCATATATATGTATAACTTTCAGCATAGTTCATACTTCATAAAAATCATGCTTTCATGATTCATAAATAGTTATCATAGTATTCATGAAACATCATATCATAAGAATAGTCTATTTACTTAGCTTTTATCATAGTGTGGGTAGACATTCCCACCTTAACATTATCATCATAACATTTAGGGTTCTCATTATCCTCTTTATCGTAACATCATCATAGCTTTGATACCATCATCATGGTCATAAAACATATTTTTACATATTTGAAATCATAATCATTAAGTTCCATAGCTTTATCATAAGAGACTAGAGCTAAGTGTGGGCTCATGAGCAATTGAGTAAAACAATATGCAATTGGATAGAATTCATAGAGTGAAAGATGCATTAAACATTAATTTGAATTATTAGTAAAGGAACCCACATCAAATCATTAAGCCCTAATCATGCATACTTTAAAATCTTGTACTTTTACTTGAAAAGCATATACATCATAGGATTCATCATAATTTATGCATAAGTAGTCTTAATCATCATGTGAAAATCATAATCCATGCATTAGGAATTATGGCTTAAAAGCCCATAAGAAATCACCATAAAACTTTGATAAAAAGAAGGTTTTGGATTGGGCTTCATGGATGAAACTAATGTATGAATGAAGCAAGCCCTACATACCTCAAGTAGAATCCCTAAAATTGGGGTGAGAAATTTTAGAAAATCCTTAGTCAACCTCCAGCTTTTTAGCTTCAATGGAACCGTTGACTTAGAGAGACAAATATTGGAAACTTTTAAGAGAAATTTGAGAATTAGAATTGTTGAATGACTTAGGAATAGTTCTTATAGGTACTAGGTCAGTTATGGTAGTTAAGATGACCAAAATGACATAGTTTGGGACTTAGGAGGATTGGAAAAGTCAAAAACACCCTTTATTAAAAACTACCGAAGTCATCCATGAGACCCCTCTTATGGGTCGTGGAATGACGTACGGCTCATAAAGAGTCTCGTAGACTAGGGTGTCATAAAATTTGAGCTACTAGAACTGCTGCATCCAATCCACTAGTACACAGACGGCTCGTAGAAACACAGACGGCTCGTGGAGTCCTTCGTAGGTAAGTCCATACGTAGAAAATATTTGGGTTCCTCTAGGCCTATTTCTATGAGACCACTCTACAGGTCGTAGAAAATTTCACTGCTCGTCTGTTACGTCGTAAGTCGACTTCCATTGACTCATTAATTTTCCATCTTTTCCCAGCAGTTTCCACGAGATAATCTACGACCTGTGGTTTACTTTATAAGTCGTAGATGGGCTCATAGAGTCAAACCTTCAGGGGTTTTCTGCCTTCCCTTTTTTCCAAGCTTATACACGTGAGGGGTATTACAATATCTCCACCTTGAGACCATTAGTCCTCGAATGATACATAATTATGCTTGAGTGGAGTAGAAACATGGTCATCATTATAGCGAAATGCAAAAATGTAACTTAATCATCATTTTCATAAAATCATAAAACTTATGCATCCATGCAATCATAGCAAGAGTTACGCATTCGTAAGAGTTTTGAAGGAATAGATCGCATTAAGTACCTTAAGCTTGAGTAGAAGGAAAGAGATAAGGATATCGTTCTATCATATCTGCCTCAACCTCCCATGTAGCACTTTCACTTTGTTGGTTTCTCCATAATACATTAATGGATGCATCCTCTTTATTCCTCAACTTCTTCACCTGTCAATCAAAAATTTCACTCGGTACTTCCTCGAAATCAAGCACGCAATCTCTCAACATGTCTTCCAACATTTGTATTGTCCATTCAGCTTATCCATCCATTTGAAAATGAAATGTGGTACTTAGCTTTACCTTTGTACCAAGATCCTTTTGATATGATTTCCAAAAATAAGAAGTAAATTGGGCACCTCTATCTGATATGATGGACAATGGAACCCCATGTAACTTTACCAACACATGGATATAGACCCTAGCATAATCTTCAGCACCATAAGAAGTCTTCATGGGCATAAAGTGGGTTATTTTCGTCATTCTATCCACAATCACCCATATTGAGTCAAATTTCATTCTAGTCTTTGGCAAACCTGTGACAAAGCCCATGTTCACTTTTTCCTATTTCCAAGTAGAAAGTTCAATATCTTGGATTAAACCATCGGGCCTTTGATGTTTTACCTTTACTTATTGACAATTGCCACATTCCATCACAAACATTGCTATGTCCTTGCCCATGCCATTCCACCAATACACTTCTCTTAAATCTCTATACATTTGGTAGATTTTAAATAAATAGAGTACTTAGAATTATGAGTTTAATCAAGTATCTTCTCCCTTAGTCTATACACATCGGGTACGAGCCCGCTAGTGATATTGTCTGCTTTGGGTCTAGGCCCTCATGGCTTTAAAACGTGTCACTAGTAGGTAAGGATTATTTACTTATATACCCAATATCTCTCCTGTGTTTTGTCGGTTTGGGACTTCTCATCTTAAGATGGGTTGTTCCATACACCCCCTCTATGGACTCAGAGTCCTCATTGAGGTTTTCTCCACCGTATGGGATTCGCCTAGATTCAGCATTGAGGTTTGCCTCGCCTCATCGATATTCTCCTAAATTCAGTTGAACTTTGCCCCACATCAACAAAGTTGACACAAGAATGACTCTGATACCATCTGTAATAGCCCCGCCGTCTAGTGATATTTCTGCTTTGGGCCTAGGCTCGCATGACTTTAAAATGTATCACTAGTAGGTAAGGCTTGTTTACTTATATACCTAGTATATCCTGCGTTTTGCCAATGTGGGACTTCTCATCTTAAGATGGGTTGTTACATACCGTGGAGTCCTTCACAGGGTAAGTCCATAATTAGAAAATATTTAGGTTCCTCTGGGTCTTTTTCTACGAGTCGTCTGTGTACTCGTGGATTAGAAAATACAATTCCAGTAGCTTAGCTTTTTTGACACCCTAGTCTAAGAGACTCTTTACGAGCTGTACATCATTTTACGTCCCGTAAGAGGGGTCTCATGGATGACTTTAATAGTTTTTAATAAAGGGTGTTTTTGACTTTTTCAATCCTCCTAAAGTCCCATACTATGTTGTTTTGGTCCTCTGAACTACCCTAACCAACCTAGTACCTATAAAAGTTATTCCTAAGTCATTCAAGGACTCTAATTCTCAAATATTTCTTAAGGCTTTGCAATATTTCTCTCTCTAAGTCAAGGGTTCTATTGAAGCTAAAGTTGGAGGTTGACTAAGGATTTTTCCAGATTTCTCACCTCAATTTTAAGGATTATACTTAAGATATGTAGGGTTTCATTCATGGGTTAGTTTCATCCATGAAGTCCAATCCAAAACCTTCTTTTTATCAAAATTTCATGATGGTTTCTTATGGGCTTTTAAGCCATGATTCCTAATGGAGGGATTATGATTTCTACATGATGATTAAGACTACTTATGCATGAATTATGATGAATCCTATGACATATATGATTTTCAAGAAAAAGTACATGATTTCAAAGTATGTATGATTAGGGCTTAATTATTTGATATGGGTTTCGTTACTAATGATTCAAATTGATTTTTAATACATGTTTCACTCTATGAATTCTATCCAATTGCATGATTTTCAACTCAATTGCTCATGAGAACCCTTAATGTTATGATGATAATATTAAGGTGGGAATATCTACCCACACTATGATGAAAGCAAAGTAAATGGACTATTCTTATGATATGATGTTTCATGAAAACTATGATGACTATTTATGAATTATGAAAGCATGATTTTTATGAAGTATGAACTCTATATATATATGCATGATTTAAAGTATTTCATGGGATATGACTTAGCACCGAGAGGATTTGGTAGCTACCATAGCCCCATAACTATGTGCCACTATAAGAATGATGTTTATGTTTTATGCCTTAAAGATGTGCTAATGGATCCATATAGCTTTTTAATGGACACTCACCATGCTAGGATAGAGCCTAAAGGGTGGGATCAAAATGATGATTCTCACCGTGCTAGGATAGAGCCTATAGAGTGAGAATAGTGTTTACCTCAACAAAGTAGACTCTTCTTAACTCGATTATATAGTGAACATCATGGTTTCATGTAATAGTCTGCATGGTCTTATGAATGTCAGTTATGGTCTTATTCCCACATATGTATGTAATAATGATAAATGGATTTTTATGATGCTTCTTCATATGATTTTAAACATACGTGCTCACGTATATCGTACCTTATTCTATTGATGATGATTATGCATATTGATATTATTGTAATGTCCCTTATTTCATGACATACCTACATACTTAATGTGTTCTATCTGCTAACGCATGCTTCTTTATCTACATGACCCAATCATGTAGGAACGGATGACAAGGAAGTCATTCAGTTTCGTGTCTAGTTTCGCACATTGAGCTTAAAGATGTATTGGTGAGTTCCTATGCTTCGGGAATGAGCCTTATGACATTTTCTTTTATGTTGAGACTTTATCTTTTATTTCTGATGTACATCTTGAGGGTGAGCTAGTTAGCTATGTGTTAGTCTCCGCCAAGATCTATGATGTAGAGGCATGCTTTGGACTATGGATGGATGTATATATGTTTTCTATGGGAACTATGACTTTTCTTTTCGATTATATACTTTTGCTTGCTTATCCTCTTATGAATGCTTATTGTACCTTATGAATGCTTGTGATATGAACACGAGTCTTGGATGGGATGCCTTCGGGTTTCACATTCACCGTATCACGGCTAGGCCCTAGGTCTAGATCGTGACAAATGTAACAACCCATCTTGATATGGTAAAGTACATATAAATTGAAACAACAAGAGTAGTGAGGGGTCATTTGGTATAAAGATCAATAATGCAGGGATTAGTAATGTAGATGTTAGTAATGCGGGGATTAATAATACATGAATTATTTTATATGAAGTGTTTAGTTCAATTATACCCTTGAATTATTATGAAATTTTCTATTTTATATAATTGGGTCAAGATAGATATGCAAGACAATATTATCTTTTTGTGGTCCTCTGACTAAATCAGAGAAAAATATTTTTGTCGTCGTGTTTGTTATTTTCTCACTTGATAATATTTAAGGATAAATAATTGACATCTTAATAAACTGACCACTGACAAAACATCTAGACCATCTATTTTTAAAAGCGAAAAGATAGTAAACAATGGTAAAATTGAATAAACTATCTATATTTACAAAAAACAAATTACAAGTTGTAGTTTTAATATTGAGTTAATATCTCAAAAGGTCACTCAATATTGAGAATTTATCTAGAAAATTCATTGAACTTTATTTTGTATCAATTAAATCACTCAATTAAGCATTTATATCAACTAAATTAACTATAAAAAAATTTGACATGACAATTACTTTTATATTATCTAAATATGAACCCACAAATAAATAAAATTTAAAGTAGATATGCAATATTTTTTATATTATGTAAATATAATCCCTAAATAAAATTTATAAGTTAGTTCATTTAAATAAATTTACTAGTACAAAACTAGAAATATAAAACATAAAATCAAGAAAATAAAAAAATAATTAAAAGGATTTGAAGGGATTGAGGGTTAGCTTAGTCATTCAGGACTCTTATCCAAGGATTGTTAAATCTTAGATTAGTTATTCATTTATTTTATAAGGATAAAATTAAATCTTACATGAGATATAATTAGTCCCTAAATTAAGTTAAATAAAATAACTAAATAATAAATTTACTGGACTAAATTTTAATCTAAAGGAGGCAAGGATTATCTTTATTAATATTGCATGCTAATGGAGTCCTAAATCGTTCTACTCCCCATTTAGCGCTAGTTAGGGGTGGGCATAAATACCGGAAAACCGAAAAACCGAACCGAACCAAACTAATTCGGTTCTTCGGTTTCAGTTCTTTGGTTTTTCGGTTCGATTTTGGTGTTATTTTTTCAAAAGTTCGATTCTTCGGTTCGGTGTTCGATGTACGGGTCTCAAAACTTCAGTGCACCGAAGAACCAAACTTTTATATAATTTTTTTTAAAAAAATTATATGTATATATAAGACCAAAAAAATAAAATTATATATATATATATATAAATCAATTAGCAATTAAATCATTCATGAAATAAGTCAAAGTAGTAATAAATTTATAATTTATATAATTACCTTGAAATATTATTTTCCAAGAGAAATTCAACCATATTTTTGCCGATTTATGTC
>JBCEWC010005821.1:0-24192 GCA_038996855.1 Solanum aculeatissimum | reverse complement strand
AATAAACATTTATGAGATTATAATATCAAATAATCCACACATTAATTATAAAAAAATGATTAAACTCAAAATTTTTATTACCTGCATAAAATACCATGAACAAGCAATGGTTATTTTTTCTGAAGAGTTGCAAAGAAGGGAAAATATGATGTTTTCAAAAAGGACAGAACGATGTATTTAATTATTTTTTTCAGTTTTCTATGTTTTTAATAACATTAATGGAAAGTTTTGGAATTCAAAAAAATGTACAAATTAATTAGTCAATTACCGTTATTTTATAATTAATAAACGGGTATGTAATTTCCTTATATACCGTAATAGTATATACTAATTGTAAATACAAGAATTAAATTACATGTACATTGTATTTTTTTCCACTAAAAATGTAGTCATATTTAGTAATTATAATAAATATAGCTATAGAAATTTGATAACCCCTAAACTATAGTCATTTATCTAACTTCCTCTAATATTTATTTTAGAGCTATAATCAGTGACATATAAATAACATAATAATTTAAATCTTAAGCATACCAGCTATCATATCTAAAGCAAGTCATGAGCAGTAATTAAATTACAGAACAAAAACATATGAAAGTCTTATTCGAGATATTTTAAAAATATAAATATATACCTGCACCGAAAAATAAATTTGATTAACTTTTAAGAAAAAGATAATCCCGATTTAAGCAAATCTCAATTTGTTGGAGACTCGTGCTGATAACATGTTGTAAAATATTAGCAATATAAAAATAATATAAAGCAAGAGATGAAGACAATAATATGTAGAGAGTATTGTTTATTCTCTTCAAGAGTGTACTTTATAATCCCTTTTATAGGATGTGGAAATCATCCGTTCACAACCTTAACCAACATGTTAGTAAAACTTCATTAAATAGGTACATGAAACATCCACAAGGGCATGACGAAACAGCCACATAATATCCAAAAGTGCATGGATTTGTAATAAAAAATATATTTTTACGGGTCGATATTGGACATCACTCATGGATTATTTGGATTGCTGATTTGACCCTTGTTGTCAGGTTCTTTTCTAGATCTTGTGCATAGCAAGAACTTTAGTGCGCTAGGGCTTGCTCTTTTTAACTTTAATATAACTCAAATCAACTAGTTATCAAAATCACCCATTAAAATCTATGTAGTTTGAACTCTTCAAAAATGTCGACAGGTGCGTGTCAAATTCACCAAAAATAACATATTTTCAGAGAATTCGACACGGAGGTGACATTGAAAGTGAAGAGTTTTCGCAACTTACATTAAAACATGAGCAGGTCAAACGAGCTACATGTGTTTGTGTCAATTTTGCCACCCATAGGCCATAGCTACTGCCATTGTGTCATAAAGAAACAATAAGTACAAATGGTCACTTTGGTCATACAATGAGCTACATGAACTCTCAGGTATCCAGTTTCCTATACCATAATCTACATCAACTGTGTTAAGACACTATACAAATCACAAGCTGAATAAACAAAATCTTCAAAATAATATATCTATTCAGCAACTGTGATGTACAATAAGGAGAAATCTAGCAGATTAAAAGAAATCCAAAGGGAGGTCCCATTCATCAGCGAATTCTTTCATTTTCTTCCTCAACTTTTTTGCTGAAGATTTTTTACGACTTCTGCTGTACTCCGGCTTAGCACGTGTGTTTCTTAAGTTGCTGTAATCTTGCATTTCATCTGCAGAAAAAGCCATTGTCTGGGAGTCCCAGAATCCCTGAGAAATGTCATTATGAGACGGTTAGAATAATAAATCATTGCTGCCATCAAGCAGCATAAAGTCCAACTGTGGCTCAACCACATGAATCGATTTTCTAATCAAGGAAAACAGAGTAGTATGGCGGGATAGGCATGGTAGGGTGAAGAACTCGTCTACTTGGTAAAGTCGAAGTCTCAAAGTACAGAAATCTAGCCAGCGCAGATAGAACTTTGAATATAAATACCAAAAGAGAAACGGTTACTCCTCTAACATTGACCATGAACACTCCAATGTACCTTTGTAAGTCTTTGTAGGCGTGAGGCTGCAGCTTCTTGAACAACAATGGTATCTGATAAAACGTCGATCACATCCTCAACAAATAGACAATAGGTGCTCACCTGATATAAATCAAGTTCAAGTGTCAAGCGCACATGCAACACACTACTTTAGCTAGAATTAATGACAAATAGGAGGAAGTCAAGAAGTAGATGAAGTAAAAGAAAATTCATTCGCATTAACCTACCAAGGTGGATGGAATTATGGATATTCCTAAGCAATCAAACTCAAGAGATTCTACAGCCCCTGAATTAACATTGAAAGTATAGCCACGAACCTACAGAAAAAACAATATTCTTTTCAGCTAAAGTAAATTAATCAAATTTAGAGCAATAGAGAATCACCTTCCCAAGATTCTGTTGACATGGTGTTACAACATTGTACCCCACCTGTGGAAGAGATGTAAGAAAATTAAAGAAAGAAGAAGAAATAAGAAAAAAGATGGGAAAGAAAAGATAAATAATGAGAGGTGGCAATTCCATATGCATGAAAGCACTCTTTCAAATATTCACACAAAAACTATGAAGATTTTGAAGAGGCAGAAAAGCTAGGGAAAGATAAATATAGTTGATCTCTTCACCATTGGGAGAAGAGCAAGAAGGATGGCATGCATTGGAATGCCATTGTTTTTAATATCATGCGCAAGCGCCTATTATCAATCCACACTAGATTATCCAAACACAATTAACAGAAAAGGCATATATAACTGTTGGCTCATATGTACAAGCTGTTTGATATCTGATAATTGATATAACAGAAATCTATAGATTAAAAATAAAAGACACACGAAACCCATTTGGAACTGAATGTTAATCATTTTCTTTCAATGTACTATTAGTCATTGAAACACACATTTTTATCTTAACCCAATAACCGATATTCCAACGGAATATTCAGTGTTTAAGGAAAATCTTTTCTCCTTGATGCCTCAGTTTCAAAGGAGGCTCATATTGTCGACCAGGATGTGAGCCACTCATGCATGGAGCGGTTCATTAACAGAGAAAGGTATCAGAATGCAATTGATCAGGCAGTATCCTTTACTCGTGGTAGTGGATCCTTCATTCCATTCCCATTCCCCAAATACGGCCCTTGTGAGGTGCTCCATTCTCAATGTCAACTAAATCTTTATTGCCAGGATCAATTTTGGTCATAAGAGTCTAGGAAGCTTTTAATGGAAAAGGATGAACTCCATGAGTGAATAACCAAATTGGTCTCTGCCATTAACGGTGTATATTGATTTGGTTTTCATACTTTATTTTATTCAGAAAATGTCTTCAATGTTCAAATTTAGTTTTTAAAATGGTCCTTGACCTTACCACCCTGAAATGTGATCACTACGCACTCAATTTCATTTCTGGTAAAAGTTTTTCTTTAATCAGTACACTGGTAAGAGCTCTACCAGCAGTGAATCAAGGGCAATATTAGAAAAGAAACTAACTGTTGAATTTTTCTTGTTACGACTTTAATTTGAGTTTCAAACGTTCACATTTTATCCAGAAATTGCCTTAAGCTCATTGTATCATGACATGGAAATACGAACTGAGTTTACATTATGATACCAGTTGCATACTTTAGCAGCATCTATATGATGCCAAATGAGTTCAATGGAAAAAAGAGTTATAGTTCATAGACACAGTTGGGTCAACTGACCAGGAGCATAGAGAAATCTCTCCCAAGTACTCTGGGTATCAGTAATCCCCATAGGAAACCAACAAGAAGTAAGAGAGCATACCAATGTCTGCAGTCCAATAAGCTTAAATTCATTTTCCATCACACTCTCATCCTCAACAAGCACAACATCTCCTACCTGAATTATGTTGAAAATACATAGTTAATAGCATCATAATCAGAAAGAAAGACCAGGCAGATTGGTTCACTAACAGCCCTGGACACACAAAATACAAATTTTGAGGTCAGAGAAAGGTTGGAAGCTGAAAAGCTCATAAAGGTACCCCCAATACCAAACAGATTAAGGTGCATGACTTCTACCTCATTTGGAAAGAATTTCAGGATGTTTTGATGAAGTGGAGAATTTTAAGTTGTACATCTTAAAAGGAAAATCTCTTAAGCTTCTTAAAGGCAAAGTACTCTTTTAAGGTTAGCTTCACTCATCCAATATTGCTTGATCGGCCTTCCGCCCATTGTCCAAGATCATCCTCCCCCCCACCTCCCACACACAAAGCCCAAGTGGGAGCTAACACCATGTCTCAGTCCCAGAGAGTATTCTTGAACTATGTTATATATAGTATATTGTTACTTTTCTTTTGAACAGGGCTATAGTTAGCAAAATTAGGATGTCTGAAAGACTTGCATCATTATGGAAAAGCAGCTAACAAAGGTGGTATACTGCAGACTCTATATAATTTACAAAAATGTCAGATTAATTATATAATTTTATGTTGTACTAGTAAATATACAATCTTAAAAGGTAGAATCACAAGCTTGAGATAGAAACATAGGCCTCCTAAAGCTACAACTGAGATTACCTGTTTGACATCCTCCAGCAGAAACTTTTCCCCTTCACCAGAAAGTAAGTTTGGCCTAACTTCAACTAGAAAAACAATCCACTGTAGAAAAGGAAAACAGTGAGTAAATCAGAAGATAACACCTATTAGTCAAAGAAAGCTGGCCCCGACACCACGGTAATTGCTATTAATTATCTATTGCTAAATTTCCTTGGTTGCTCAATAAACTTTGAATTGCAGAACAGGAAAAACCGGTACATCTTCTATAATATTAGACAGTTTGAAGTAGAAGGGTTGTGAAATATACAGAATTTATGTCCACCCAAAGCTGCGAAACAAAGCCCAAGCTGATAGCAGACTGAATGCTGATCACTTGCTTCGCAATCAAATTCGATCTTTTCATCAATTGTTTCTTCCTCCGCACAATTCCCTTTTCCAATTCGAATTTAGAACCCACTTCTCTTTTCACTATCTCCTCTGCTTCTCTGCCCAATTCAAGAAACCCAACACCTCTATCATCATCAATTCCCTTGCCGGGTATCGGAATCTCTGCTTGTTTTTCGTTTCTTGAAGCTGAAATTACAGGAATTTCAGTCTCTTCCTTGTCTTTAAACCATAAATCGTCGAAAAAATCATACCCATCTGAACTACTCAACTTGGGTATGTCTCTTTTCGCTTTACCCAGTTTGAAATTCTCACTCGCGAACTGTATCCTGTAAATTCCAAGTTGTAAAATGCGATGTGGGTAAGGAACACCATGGATGGGTAGCGATTTGTGGGCAAGTTTTGAATTAGTGAAGCCAAAAGAAAACAAAGAAGAACGAGACAAGCAATTGCACATAGCGAAATGAGGGAAATTCAGTTTCAGCTAAAATCTGATCCACTCTTCAGTTTCATGGTGATTCTTCTCACTGTCATCGACGCCAGCTCCAGCTTCGAGCTTCCCCTGCAGTTATCGCCTCACCGGTGTCTCTGACACGTCCTCTAATAGAAATTAATTTTAAATGGAAAATGATTTTTTTTTAATTTTTTAAAATACTCTTTTGTTATTGAAAATAAATAAAAATACCCCTCTATATTTTTTAAAATCTAAAAATATCTTTAAATTATTAGCATAAAAAATATCATCGTTGTAGCAAATTAGCCTTATTATACCCCTATCTTATCAACCACCTTTAAGTCGAAGGTATTGTCTTTGAAAACTTATTTATTTATTAACTCTTTAGTGGTCGAGTTTCATATACATGAAATTTAATAATTATTTCTAAGAAAATAAGATAATAATTTAAAAATAATTGAATTTAAATTTTTACAGAGAAAAAAATCTTGTTTCCTCACCAATCTAATTTTGGAAAATTAGTAATATGTGGATAATAACATCTAAAAATAAATATCTTTATAATAAATAGTTCTTTAAAAATTAATCCTCATACCATTACACATTGTATAGCAATCCATGCATTATAGTATACAATAATATTCGTAATAGATATTCTCTGAAAAATAAATTTTAAATTTCCACAAACAATCTTAAATAAATGCTCAAGGAAGAAAAACCCTTGACTTTGCATTGGAGGAGTTAGCAAAGTGCATGTCAAGTCTCTTCCTTAAATCATACCATCAAACTTGATTCGATTTCATCTTAGTTCCATGCCAAGTTTGAATCTCGAATCTCAAATTTGATCATGAAATGAAAAGTTAAATTTTGAATTAGAATTAGAAGTTGAGTTTCAAAATCGAGTCTCAAGTCAAGAATTATTTCAATAGAAGACTTAAGTCAGAATAGACTCACATATTGTAGGGTCTGGTCTAAAATTATAAATAAAAATTAAAACAGAAAAGAGCAATGACTTTTTTTTAGTAAACTATATAATAATGAGGTATACGTTAAGACATAATAATTTTAGAATAAAATATAAATTATTTATTTTATCGCGAATAAAATAACTTATTGGGATTAATTATCCCATGTTCCTGAGGAATAGATATAGATAATGCAAGAAAACAGAACAGTTCGCGCCTTTGACAATGATAATCAAATCTTGTTGGCTAGAGATAGCATTGTTGTTTCGTCATGCTCCACACATCCATGGCCGAAAAGATAAACCCCACGATTGCCACGTGGACAAAATGCTACCTCTGCTGACACTAACAGTGAGGAAACACACTTCCCATAAAACAACCAACCTGCTGCAACTTTGAGGAAAAATACTCATCAATGGCGTCTCTGTTTTCCCCTTCTGCTGCAGCAGCAACAACTTTCCATCAAGACCCTAACCTCATTTGCTACTCACCCTTAAGACCCATTTCGAAAAGCTACCATTTTTGGTCTTGCACTAACCATTCCAAGAGAAACAACACCATTACTTGCAGTTCGTTTGTTGATGAAAATTCTGTTAGTTTGGACAATTCTTTGTCTCAATTCCCACTTTTTCAATCTGGGTATGCCCAATTTGAGAAATTTACTGGGGATTTACCGGAAGAACAGAAAATAGGGCTGTTAGTTTTTGCGGGTCTTACTTGGATTTACTTGACTGCTAGACCTGGGGTTCTAATTGGTGCCATTGATGCGTATATTTTGGCACCTATTCAAGTGGGGTTGGATAGTTTGAGTGGGAAAAGGAATTTCAGGATGAAAGATTTTTTGATTGGGGATAGGTTGGGTGAGGGTTCATTTGGGATTGTTTATTCTGGGGTCATTGTTCCCAAGAATGTAAATTTGGAGGAAACTGTGAGGAAAAGAGGATCATCAGTAAAATCAGTTATCAAAGATTCAAGGTTCAAGGAAAAGGTCATTCTTAAACAGGTAATGAGGTGATTTATCCTTTAAAATTCTCCATTTATAAGCATTATTTAACTGATTTGGCTTGCGTTAGTTGTATCACTTATATGCTTCGTATTATCGTCATTAAACTGGTACTGCAATGCAGCCAAATATTCTTTTTCCTAGATACTTCGTCTGTTTCTTGTTATGTGTTGTTTGACTGGTTACACAGTTTAAGAACGAACTGTGAGACTCTTCTCACAGACCAATGTACCTTGAACTTCTTGTTTTAAACATGTTATGACATTTCCGTAGCTATAATAGCATGCCACTAATACTAAAACAAGAAGATTACAGTTGAAAGTTTCCAAGTATAGAAAGTTGTCACTTTCTTGGAACGGATGAAAAATAAAAGTTTCATATAAATGGAACGGAGGGAGCAGCTATTTTCTGCCCCTATATTGCCCAATGTTAAGCTTAACAAGGTTCTAAGTTGTGAGTTCTTTTGTACTAAATAATTTAGGTTTGATTATGGTGGTGTCTTCCACATCCTTTTGATCTGAGTTATTTCATTCCATAAATCTTGATTAAATTTTTGTGTCTTTTGTCTACTTTTAATCTGGATTACGTCCAATGGTCCACTTGTTTTCTCACCACTCACAACTATATAGTTATGTTTGACCCTCTTTTCATCATGTCAGTTCTTGAATTATTTCTCTCTTGCATTTGCTTTGTATTGGAGATGTTTAATACTCGTCCTTCCCTAACAACAATGTAGTTTGTTTTCCAATTTATAGGTGAAGATTGGTGTTCAAGGTGCTGCAGAATGTGGTGAATTTGAAGAATGGTTCAATTATAGGCTATCAAGAGCAGCTCCTGAGACATGTGCAGAGTTTCTTGGTAGCTTTGTTGCTGAAAAAACTAACTCACGATATACTAAGGGTGAGAAATGGCTTGTCTGGAAATTTGAGGTACTTGGGCAGTTTAATGTACTTCTTTCAGCGAATTTTTTCATTTCGTTGGAACTAATCATGACTTTTTGTGTTTTGAAAGTCAAATGCAAGGCCATCTCTCAGTTAGTTTTTATCTATTAGACTCGCTGCGTGCCTGCATCAACATATATTGTGCAACATTAGTAGGAATACATTGCATTGATTTTCCCAGTAAAAGAAGAAAAAGAATCAAGGGTGCCTTGATGAGAGGAACTGAGACCTATTTCTCCATTTTCTGACGTTTGAATCTTCAGAAATTAAAAAATGTCATTGTTGTCCAACCTTATAAACGCCATGGGATTCATGAGAATAGGAGTTTAAGCATTCAACTCTTAGCAACGATGTTAGGGCAAAGGCTATTGGTAACCGTTGCAATCAGCCGAAATTTACCTTGCAAACTCATTGTCTTTGAAACCACTTCTACAAAGTTTTTCTGAATCTCTTCTTCCATCCAACTGCTACTACTTAAGTTGCAGGCATAGTTGCCTGGAAATCCTATCGAGTCCATTTAAGCAGTCCCACTCTCCTCCGTCGTTTGTATAGAATATGGAGCCTTCCCAAGTTTGGACATAACAAACATAAAAGCTATGCGGCAATGTAATCATCTAATTCGATTTTACTAACTGCCTTGATGCATGCTGTTTTCTATGATTAGTTTTATGGTTGAATTGCATCAAAACTTGTAAGATGGCAACTGCATCCATAATGTAGGAACTTCATGTGACAGGGAGATCGAGACCTAGGTGATTACATGAAGGATCGCAGCTTCCCCGTGAACATTGAATCTGTCATGTTTGGTCGTGTCTTACAAGGATTGGACTCAATTCAACGGAATGCACTAATTATCAAACAAATCATGCGTCAGATTATTTCTTCCCTTAAGAAAATCCATGACACAGGTATAGTCCATAGAGATGTAAAGCCATCCAACTTAGTGGTCACGAAAAAGGGACAAATCAAGCTGATAGATTTTGGGGCAGCAACTGATCTTCGGATTGGAAAAAATTATGTGCCTGACAAGGGGCTACTCGATCCTGATTATTGTCCACCTGAACTCTATGTAATGCCAGAAGAAACTCCAAAACCACCACCAGAACCAGTTGCTGCACTTCTATCCCCATTTTTATGGCAGGTATCCTTCTAATACTACATGGATTTATATTCCTTGTAACTCTTCCTTCATTGCCAAGGGTCCGGCAGAAACAACCTCTCTACCTTCTCAAGGTAGGGGTAAGGTTTGCGTATACTTTACCCTCACCTGACCCGACTTATTGGGACTACACTGGATTTGTTGTTGTAACTCTTCCTTCATTGTAAGCTTGACACATAAGATGATTCTATATGTAAGTATAGCAGCAAGGCAAAAGAGAAAGACTATGGGGTGTGTTTAGCATGTAGGAAAATGTTTCCAATTTTCCCATGCTTTGTTAGTAAAAAAATTTGGAAAACTTTTTCTCTAGGAAAATAAGTTCCTTAAAAAAGAGGAAAATGATTTCCCTAGTAAAAGTATAGAAAGCATAAGTGACTCATCCCCATCCTCCAACACACTCCATGTCATGTACTCCACCTACACCACTTCTACCCTACATCCCCAACCTTCATAGTGTTTGCCTAGATTATATATAAATGTTTTTGGGATAATATTTTCTACTTATTTACCGAACACTAGAAAATAAGTAAGAAAACCACTATTTTCCAAGATTTTCTTTTTCCAGAAAAGCATTTTCTTTTGTACCAAACACACCCTGAAGCATGTGTCAACTCCATTCACTACATTAGATTTTCAGTCTTTTGGAAAGACACCTGACAATGATGTTGCTGCAGAGTTCATGTTTTATACTTATAGCAGGATAACTCTTGTTATTGCAGCTAAACAGTCCCGATCTCTTTGACACATATTCTGCTGGAATAGTGCTTATGCAAATGGCAGTACCAAGCTTAAGGTCTACAGCAGGCTTGAAGAACTTCAATATGGAACTAAATGTAATTGGATATGACTTGAATAAATGGAGAGAAAAGACTAGGATGAGGCCTGATCTCAGTATTCTTGATCTCGACTCTGGTAGAGGGTGGGATTTGGCTACGAAACTTATTTCAGAGAGAGGTGGACGTTTATCTGCTGCTGCAGCTCTTAGACATCCTTATTTTCTTCTAGGTGGTGACCAAGCTGCTGCAGTTCTCTCAAAACTTAGCTTCTCAAAATAGGAGCACCACTTGATGATGCAAGTACAACATGTTTTTATGTGCTTGATATTCATTTTCCTCCTCGTTTTGCCATATTCTTTTTGGTCTAAGACATCTTCTCCTCATTAGTATCTGGAGTTGTTGATACTCCATGCATGCAGTTAGCTCGTCAATCTATACTCTTGATGGCTACACAAGTATCAAGTTTCTTTTTATGATGACTAGCTGCATAGAGTCATGAACTGGTTCAAAAGCCGAAAATAAAGAGAAGATGCTAACAGGGAAAAATGACCTGCTATTCTTTAGCTCTTTCCATTGGAGGACATTATGGCCAAAGTATTTGATCCAGAAGGAAATTTGTAGTTTACTCTTATTGGTAAGGTAAAGAACAATAGAAAATCACACACATTTAGATCTGCACTTTGTTGAAGGACAAGAAGAAACTTTCAGCTTGTAGCAATCAAGTTCTTTTTGCCCTGCAAGGCGAGCATGATCTGTAAGAAATGTATAAAATTGGACAGCTATAAAGATCACATTTGCAGAGCTGCAAGCAGTTGTAAACAAATGACATGACCAGTAAATGGCTGGCAGAGTTGTATATGAATTCTTATTTGTATTTCTTACACATCGGTATTTCTTTCAGGGCATATTGATCCTTGTAGTTTATACAGCTAAGCTCGGGCATCGAGCTGACCTGAGTAGAGTCGAGGTCAACCAACCCTACTCTAGCAGTACCAAACTGAGTCGAGCCCGAGCTGAAGTTTTTTACTGTAACTAGCTGGTAGAGCCTTAGCCAAGCCTAAGGTTTTTTCTTCTTTTTTTTCAGTTTCCAACCTGGTGTTTGGTGTCTGGTGCTTGGGGCCCGCATTGGAGCCTTGATTGAATTTGAATTACCCACCACAAGGCTTATTTTGCGAGATGATGCTCCCAACATGATTTTCTCCATATCCAAGGCTTGAACTCGAATGGAGTTGAGTCCCAACTTATAGGTTCATTCGAACCCAATAATTTTGACTCCCACCCTATGTATGTTTGTTAAGCTTTTTTACTAAATAATTTTGAATAATATGAATTGGCTCTGTGACAGTGTGAATAAACAAACTATACTGCAAAAAGAGTTAGAAGTATTAAAAATTAATGAAAATGATAAATCAAAAATTTAACTTCAGAACAATTCGTTTAAGATTCATTGATTAGAAAACATAAGAATTATGTGACTTGTCATTAGTTTAATTAAAAGATTTAAGTTGAAAATATTTAATTAAATAGACATGCAACATAAAAATTACTTTTTAGTTTGTTCCCATTTGACCATAAATTTTGAAATTAAAATATGAAATTTAGAATTTCAGTTTTTAAAGTTGTATTCGATATGCATTTCACTTGAAATTTTTTGAAATTGTGTAATGCAAGTGAATTTTGAAGATAAATTATCAAAGTCTAATCAAATATATATTTAAACGTAAATTTTCAGAATCTTATCCAAAATCTCAGAGCTGTTCGAATATCTTCATCCTCTGTACTGTCTTCTACATTGGATCATCATCATGATCTGCCTTCGAATCAAAGAAATCAGTGTCTTTCTCTTTATACATTACCTGGGGCTCGGCGTGTAAAGGAAGGCAAACAATGTCCACTCACATAGTCACTTAGCATAGAGTCGTATTCAAGATTTAAACTTAAAGAGTTTAATTTTTAAGTTTTTTCCGCGCATTGTATCCATCATAGTTTCAAAGTTATGAACGTTCGTTACAGCTTTTTTAATCAATTTTTAGACATAAATTTATATTCTGAGTCGAAAATATTGAATTCAGATGAACTTGATACCAGGCGAATCCACCTATATACGACATTTTTATTCAGTAATAATTGTCTCACAATGCTAAACTCTCAGTGGACGGAAATGGCAAAACGATTATGATGATAATGATTTCCAATCGGTAGTGGGATTAGATAACAGTTTGATTGGCTTCTAAGATAAGTTAAATCATTAAAATGACAAATTTGCCTAACCAGCTTTACTCACCCACTATGTACTCCAAAAAGCAAAAAAATCCCTCCAAACTTTGCTACACACTATAAGTGATCAAATGTATCAAAATCAAATCAGTCATTTGCTCATCTGAAGCAAATTTTTTAGCCATGGCAGCCGCCCGGCTGTTGCTCTGCTTTCTCGTCTTCTCTTCTGGCATCCGCTTAACGTATACTGTTACAGATCCCGGAGATGGTAAATTTTTACTCATAACTTTATGTTCCGCGTTGAAAGTACTGGATTCAATAGTTATATCACTTGGTTGATTGCAGCTACGATACTTCGATCATTGAAAGACCAGTGGGAAAATACGCCGCCTAGTTGGGAGAAATCAGATGATCCTTGCGGAACGTCTTGGGAAGGTGTAACCTGCAACAACACAAGGGTAACTGCATTGTGAGTATGCCCTTGATTTTAGTAATATTTGTTATTTTTAGCCTCCATGTGAGGTCGTTTGATTTACGTTCTAGTTATCTGGGAATTATAATGTAGGAATTGTATATGAGAGTAATGTACCATGAATCCTGTAAATCTAATGTACGAGGCTTGCCCTTTTTATTGTTATACAAGATTTACATTTATAACTTAATGTTGTATAAGTAATACGAAAATTTATATATACTTCAAATGAAAAGACACGATAGTCTTTCGAATTGTTGTTTCACCAGTGAAGCACTAGTTAATCACTGATTGTGTTTATTTTCCTTTCAGGGGATTGTCAACAATGGGACTGAGAGGAAAATTAAGTGGTGACATTGGAGGGCTCACTGAATTAATTTCCTTGTGAGTTGGTCTTTAAATTCAATCAACTTCTGTTAAAAATTAGCAATAAGCTTGTATTTGTCACCAGAATTTGTTAACTTCAATTGCTAAAACTTGTATTACAGAGACCTGTCGTTCAACCGAGGACTTACAGGTTCCCTTTCTCCACGGATTGGAGATCTACAGAAACTAAACATACTGTAAGACTATTAAAACTTGATCGTCTTGATTGTATAATGTATACCTGTTATGTACACAAAATTGAGAGGATATCACATTTTTGTCATTATTCGATATTTATCATTCTTTGCAATTTGTATCATGATTCAATCAAAATTTCTTCTGAGACACATGTAACATGGATATACGTATGCATCTTTGTTTACATTTCAGGATCCTCGCTGGCTGTAGTTTCAGTGGCAGTATACTGAGGGAATTGGGAAAACTTGCTGAGTTATCATTCTTGTAAGAAATTCTCAGCCATATTAACTTATGATGATCATTTTAGGCGTATCATCAATTCATTTAGCTCCATGTCAATTTCTTTGACAGAGCACTTAACTCGAATAATTTCACCGGTGAGATTCCAAGAACTCTTGGCAATCTGTCAAAACTCTACTGGCTTGATCTAGCAGATAACCAGTTAACAGGACCGATTCCCGTTTCAACCTCCTCAAGTCCAGGACTAGACCTTCTAAAAAAAGCAAAACACTTGTGAGTGAACTTTATCTATTTGTATTACATGTTATTCTTAAGTTAGTATATATACCTCTTAAGGTCTGATTCTATGTTATGTTATTGTCGCAGCCATTTTAACAAAAACGAACTTTCAGGCTCCATTCCAGACATTCTTTTTAGTTCTGACATGGTGCTAATACATGTGTAAGTCGAGTAATTAAAGAGTCTTTCGCGTTATTCTTCCTGCCCTCCATCTCACTTTGTGTACCTCTGAAATGGCAGACTGTTTGATGGAAATCAACTTACTGGGAGCATTCCATTTACACTAGGACTTGTTCAGACACTTGAGGTTCTGTGAGTAGAAAGACCATCTTATGTTTTCCTACCTTTCATATTAACTTCACATTTTTACTTTGGATTATATCTGGTATTCATGTGACCTATCATATACAGTCGGCTCGATAGAAATACCTTAAATGGTAGCGTCCCATCAAACCTTAACAATCTCACAAGCATCGTAGAGTTGTAAGTATACTTTTCCCCATCATTCCTCATTCAATTGTCTGCTTGAAATTAATAATTTGTAGATTGAAGTATTCCTTTTGTGCGCTTATTTCTGTTTTCAGGAATTTGGCTCACAATGAACTGTCCGGTCCACTACCAGATTTAACAGGAATGAATTCCCTTAATTATCTGTAAGGAAAATATCCAGAATCCTGATTTTACCAAGTTCTTTCTCAGTGTGAAAGTGACACATCATGTTTTGTTTCTCTTCCAGGGACTTAAGCAATAATTCCTTCCATAAATCGGATGCGCCTATATGGTTCTCGACTTTACAGTCTCTCACCACTCTGTGAGTATTAATCAGTTATGAATGCACTATGAATTCCCCAAAAAATATGATGAATCTAAGTAGGAAGAACTGATGTAATGCTCAGAGTCCTTGAGTATGGCTCACTCCAAGGATCAGTGCCTCAGAAACTTTTTGCTTTACCTCAATTACAACAAGTGTGAGTATCACGATCCTAACTGAATATTCCACGTCTATTATCTGCAACGAAGAAGTTATAATGATGTTAATAACTTATGCAGGAAACTGAGGAACAATGCATTTAATGATACGTTGAACATGGGAAGCATCAGTGGCAGGCAACTCACACTAGTTGATTTACAGAACAACGATATTTCCTCAATAACGCTTGGCTCTGGATACAAAAATACCTTGATGTGAGATGGTTCATTTCTCCTTTTTGTTGATTAGATTATGTTGTTTTTTTCTTTCTCTTTGATTGCTTTGTGGTTGTCCTCAGACTGATCGGAAATCCTGTCTGTGACACGGCCCTTGGAAACACGAACTACTGCCAGCTTCAACAGCAATCTGCAAAGCCTTACTCAACCAGCCTAGCTAACTGTGGGAGAAAATCATGTCCTGCCGATCAAAAAGTTAGTCCGCAAAGTTGTGATTGTGCTTATCCATATGAGGGAACATTCTACTTTAGAGGACCTTCTTTTAGGGAGTTGTCCAATGATAATACGTTCCATTCACTCGAAATGAGCCTGTGGGTGAAGTTGGATCTCACACCCGGTTCAGTTTCTCTGCAGCACCCCTTCTTCAACATTGATGATTATCTTCAGGTGCAGTTAGAACTATTTCCACCAACAGGAAAGTATTTTAATAGATCAGAGGTTGAGCGGATTGGATTTTACTTGAGTAACCAAACTTATAAGCCGCCTCCAGAGTTTGGACCGTACTATTTTATAGCATCTCCTTACACTTTCCAAGGTATAATTACTGAGGTTTTTAACGCTCTAACTTCTAGACCACTACTGACTTAAACTATAACTGTTTCAGCCGAAGGTGGAGGAACTTCTATTAGCTCAAGACAAGTTATTGGAATAGCTACTGGATGTACCATCCTGGTCCTCTTGCTTGTTGCTCTTGCAATATATGCTATTCAACAAAAGAAACTTGCTGAAAGGGCTATTGGATTGAGTAGACCATTCGGTAAGGTCATCTTTTATAGGAAAAACTAGATGAGTTATAACTATATATATACATTCAGGCCTCTCTATAACAGTCATCCTCTATAATATACATCTGCTATAATAAACAAGTCTTCATTGGAACTGATTTTTCATGTTACGTTATATGTTTTCTATAACAGCACGTCGCTATAAAGAGGTTTGATTGTATGTCCAGAATGCAACTAGAATTGAACTAAATGGTCTGATTACTTTGGCCTTCTTTCTCCAGCATCATGGGCTCCAAGTGGCAACGACAGTGAAGGTGCACCACAACTAAAGGGAGCCAGATGGTTTTCTTATGACGAACTTAAGAAATGCACGAGTAACTTCTCGGATAGGAATGAGATTGGTTCCGGTGGCTATGGGAAGGTTTGCTATGAAAATCCATTGTAGATACAGAATAAAGAGGATAAACTCTTCAGTTATTTTTCTTATTCGCGTGTGTTCTATTTCCTAGGTCTACAGAGGAACGCTCGTGAATGGGCAAGTAATTGCTATCAAAAGGGCTCAACATGGATCTATGCAAGGTGGACAAGAGTTCAAGACCGAAATTGAGTTGCTCTCACGGGTTCATCACAAGAACCTAGTTGGTCTGGTTGGATTCTGTTTTGAGCAAGGAGAACAAGTACTGGTATATGAGTATATGCCAAATGGTTCCCTCAGGGAAAATTTGTCAGGTAGGCTACATCCACCTATAGATATCAGATTACTTCCTATTGATAGTTAGTAACTTGAATTAATCGTGTCCGGGTAAAATCTAGGCATAACACACAGATTGACACTTTAACTTGACCTCAACTAGTAACTAAACACTCCAACTTTGAGTATGCTAATCTAGACACCTCAACTCGTCTCCACTGTGTCAGTTGAACACTCCAACTTACAAAATGATTATCTAGACACCTCCAAAATTTATGCACCATGTCAGCATCGGTTGTCCACGAGAGACAGTTGAGCGTTTAGTTTCCAATTGTGACTAAGTTGAGGTGTCTAGATGTGCACTCTCAAAGTTGAAGTGCTTACTTATCAACCAAGGCAAGTTTGAGTGTTTGTTTATATATTCTGCCTAAAATCTAATTCAAAAAAGATCTAACATTTCCATTTGGCTGTAGAAATTAATTTGCACTATGTTCTACAGGGAAAACGAGCATTTATCTAGATTGGAAGAGGAGACTTCGTATTGCACTTGGTTCAGCCAGAGGATTAGCTTATCTACATGAGCTTGCCAATCCTCCTATAATTCACAGAGATGTGAAATCGACTAATATTTTGTTGGATCAGAATTTAACAGCAAAGGTCGCGGATTTTGGCTTGTCCAAACTCGTGTCAGATAGTTCAAAGGGTCATGTTTCCACTCAAGTTAAAGGCACATTGGTCAGTACCAGAACCTTCTTAATTTTGCTCATCCTGCATAGTTTCCCTTATTTCACTTGTAAATTTCAAGAAAAAAAGATTGGATTCTGTTGAACTGTGTTGTCTAGAAGCATGATAATTGGGAATTGAGTTTAAGACTTGATTACATTGCAGGGTTATCTAGATCCTGAATACTATATGACTCAACAATTGACCGAGAAGAGCGATGTGTATAGCTTTGGTGTTGTAATGCTGGAACTCATAACTGCAAAACAACCAATAGAGAAGGGGAAATACGTTGTTCGAGAGATAAGAACAGCTATTGATAAGAACGACGACGAGTATTATGGCTTGAGCAATATGATTGATCCAGTCATTAGGAACATGCCAAATCTAATTGGTTTTACAAGGTTTGTGGATGTGGCGATGCAATGTGTTGAAGAGGCTGCTGCTGATCGTCCAACGATGAGTGAAGTGGTAAAAATGCTTGAAAGTATTCTTCAAAATGATGGTCTGGAAACTAATTCTACGTCTGCATCATCATCGATAACGGATTTTGGGACAGCAATAGCTGCTTCTAGACATCCTTATAATAAGGAGGCTCTACAGAGAAAGGAGATAAATGATACTCATGCTTTTGATTACAGTGGTGGATACACTCTTCCAACAAATGTGGAACCAAAATAGTGACAACCAAAAAAAGGTCTTGTCTCTACTGTCTCTCATTCTTTAATTTATTCTCTAGTAAAAAATTTGGAAAATTGGTGAAAGGGATAAGAGTTGTTGTATCGTCCCTATATTGGCTAGTTTTCTGACATATAATCACGTATAGAATCAAGAACGAAGTTCAGATTTTCTACCTCGGAGACTTACAGTCTAGTGATGCCAATGAGAGTCTCCTATACACTAAGCGTGAGTTCGATTTTTTGCTATCTCCCTTCCCACTCCCTGATCCTCCAATGTAATAGAAGAAAAGTTAAAAAGGAAAAAGTTCATATTTTCTAGCTTTGAGAAGTAAAAATGCATGACTATGGTATATGATTTGTGAGTCAATATTTCATGTTCTAATTTGGGTATTCTATATACTGGTCTTAAAGAGTTCATGCAAGTAGTTTAAAGGCTTCACAAATATGAAAAGGGAAGTGGCAAATATATGCCTGATATAATTCTCAACTTTACAGATAAAACATTATAAGTGGCAAACTTATGGTTTTCTCCATACAAGAAATGAATCTGCAACAACCATGACTAGTGTCAAGATCATCAGGAATCTTTATAAAGTGAATGAACTCCCTTTGACCACAACCTAGATATCCTTTAAGGATGCATAGTGTTAGACTAACCCTAGCCATTATCTAATGTGGAAATTTATTTTTTTTCTACACTCATTATGGTGTATTTATACACTATAGTTATTGTTAAGAAAGAAGGACAAACTAATGAGCTAACGCGCTAATTAACACCCCTTATAAGTCGACCCAACCAAGTAGATATTTTTAACCAACCGTTATCTAAGAAACTTACAAGTTGCAAGTAAAATAATAATATCATTTACAAATCAGTTTCCCAAAGTACAACAATTGATAATTTCTGCACACATGGTATACAAGAATACACTTACATGATATTTAGAACTCATAAACAACAAACAAACAACAAGAAACTTTAGTACAAGGGTAGTAATCCTTCAACTTCTTCTAAAAAAAAGGGGCAAGCTCGGTGGGTCTGGGGAAAGGGCTCGACCACAAGGGTCTATTGTACACAGTCTTACCTTAAATGTAATTTTGCATGACAATTGAGGCAAGTGGATTAGTTTTACTATAACCTCCATCAATCACCAAATTAACACCACTCACATACTTAGATTCATCACTTCCCAAATAAACAGCAGCCTCAGCAATATCCTCTGGTTCCAATATTCTCCCTTTAAGATTAGCAGTTTCCATTATAATTTCCTCTGCTTTTTCCTTATCCATTTTCCCCAATATTTCCCTAACAAGTGGTGTAACAACTGTATATGGAGAAATACAATTTACCCTTATTCCATACTGTCCCAATTCAACAGCTAAATGATTTGTTAGTCCAACTACAGCATGTTTTGATGAAGCATAAGTTATTGGTGAAGCAATTCCACCTATTACAGAAGCAATACTAGAAGTGAACAAAATGCTTCCTTTTTTATTTGGTATCATAGCTTTGGCTGCTATTTTGGCTCCTAAAAATGCCCCGTAAACGTTCACATCGAACACTTTCTTGAAGTTGCTGTAATCCGTGGCTAAAATACTCGGATCCTTCATGTTTCCGGTTATGCCTGCGTTGCTGAACATGATGTCTAACTGTCCGTACCTCCAAACTGCACCGTCTATCGCGCTTTGCATGTCGTTTTCATTCGTGACATCGCAATGCGCGAAGGATACGGTGTTGTTTGAGCCTAGTTCTTTGCACAAAGCTCGACCTATTGATCAGACATAATATAATTAAGTAATTAACAATGGCATGTGACATGAGAAAATATGATATAGTTGCCTAATTAAAAATATTATATTTTTAGAATGAAATGATCACACGACCTAGGTCATATTGAACATCAGCAACCACAACCTTGGCACCGTGTTTTGTGAAAAGCCGAGTTGCGGCCTCCCCAATTCCACTAGCTCCACCTGTGATCACTGCTACTTTACCTTCTAACCTGCAAATTTAAATATTCTTTACTTAATTACATTAAAAAAATACTGATTTCTCAAATGATCACTCAATTAACCATAGCTATTTATGTCAGAATATCATTTCAACTTCACTCAACTAATAGTTGTTATCTCAAAAAGTGATATTTTTTCTCGACTTCAATTTTCTTTTTTCTGAGATAATAACTATGAATTGAAACAATCCTTTGAGAAATCAACTCTTCCTTAAGTCTAGTAATCATTTGAGAAATCAACTCTTTTGTTTCACGAATTGAGCATACGACTAATTTGAGTTGTTGATATTCACTTACCTTTTGAGAATTGGAGTTACAGATGAAGGAATTGTCATTTCTTTGGCTCAAGAACTACTTGTTAAGTACTTTGATGTTTGATTTTGCATCTCCAGATTTATAGGGTATTAAGTAGAAAAAAATAGTAATAGTAATACTAATAAATTAATCCTACCGATCGTTAGGATTGGTATATTTTTTTCTATTCCGTAATTTGTAGTTTCCCTGAATCAAGTCAAGTATTATAATTTTTTTTATTCATTCTGTATATTGTCTTCTTTGTTTTGTAATTTATTACTTATTATTAAATTTTTGATTCTTAGATTAGTTAGTGATTAGATATTAGTATTAGATGAGATTTTATAAAAAAAATTTATTTTTTTATAGAAAAAGATAAATCTCTTTTTTTTTTATACGAATTTAACACGACATAGAAAAAGTCACCTTTTATAAAAAATTCTATTCTTTTTAATAATAAAAGGGATGATGACTGAATATGGCGGCTATATATAAATTTTCCCATTGACCACTTTAGTGCTCCCTCTGTTTTCTTTTTAGTCTTAAAAATTGCCTAGCTTATTAATTTTAATATTTTATCTGACTTGTTTAATATCATTAAAATTTTAAAGATCATATTGCAATTATTATATCCAATATACTGACTTTATTATTAAAAAATGAAAATCATATTGCAATTATTTTATTTTGCGTAGTATATTGACTATGACTATCTAGATAGAATAAAGTTGGCAGCCAAATACCCTTGGCTAATGGTTGAAATAAAATAGACAAATAAACAATTATTGGAGATCAATTTGGACTAATTCAACATCTCACAATTTTTCTTGTTTTTTATGGAAAAATTATGCGACCTGATAAAATTATAATATATATTTTTTTAAAAAAAAAATTTGCATATAGCCACTCAAAAATATTTTAATTATACTCTATAATTATAATTTGAGTAATTATACTCACAATTTTTGCGCATAATATTGTAATTACAGTTAGATGTTTGCCGTGAGTCGTACTTGATTCAAATTATAGTTATGTTAGCTAATTAACTAGTATATATTTACTTATTTGTGTAATTTTTCCTTTTAAAATTTTGATAGCATACACTTAATAGTTCTTTTTTTATTTTGTTGTTCACTTGTTCTTTGATACTCCCTCCATCTCAAAATACTCGTCTTATTTTTTATTATAAGTCTCTTAAGAAAAATATCAATTAAAAAATGTGTTTATCTATTTTATCATTCATTTATGTCTTAAGATATTTATTCTATTTAATAGCGATATATCTAGAAGGAAGCGAGAATGTTCATCATATTTTCTAGGCAAAAAATTATATTATAACTATACAAGTTTTTTTTTATAGTTTATATATATAGTTTTGAATCCATTTAATACAAAATTAGATATCGAGTAAGTGGTTTAGGGGGATATAATTGAGATGTTTGCGATCTTCAAAAATAATTAGTACTAACAGTAAAATTAAAAAAATAACTGTTTACAACAAATTTTAAAGTGATAGAATATAAATTGCAATCACAAATAAAATATGAAGAACAAAATTTTATTCATGAACGATGTGGGTACAAATCCGTTTCTCCCTTGATTCTTCTCTTGTAAGATTTCTCCAGGATTCGTAGACCGTTAGTGGTGTATTTCTCGAACTAGAATGATTTGAACTTGATCTCCATGAAGGGGATATTTGAGATTTCGTTTGATCTCAAGGATTTGAGGATATTCGAGATTTTGATCTCTTTATGAATATCCCATGAATTTGTAAGATATTTGAGATGTCTAATATAATACCCTTTATATAGGCATTAATTAGGGTTTAGGGTAGAGTAGCCTCCAAGAAACCCTAACGGAAATAAGCTTAGCTTCCAAGAAACCCTGATTGAAATAAGACTAATTTTGTAGAGTTCTACAAAATTTCGATGTTTACAATAATAATATGTGTATTTTATGTGATATACTTTCAATTTGTGTTAATTTATGTAATATACTTTCTTTTTTAATTCATATCTGGAAAAAAATTTATTTTTCTATAATTAAAAATAATTTAATTTTAGCATTCTTCATTTACTTTAGCGAAAATGGTAAAAAATATCCTTAAACTATATGAAAAGAATAAAAATGTCCTTCATTTATAGTTTAGTCAAAAAATGTTCTCACTATCAATACTTTGATCCAAAAATGTCCTTATTGTTATTTAATTGGTCAAAAATGTTCGTTTCCAAATAAATTTATTATTTACTTTATTTGAAAATCAATACTTGATCATGAAAGTTAAAATTTAATTTGAAGTTGTGCTTTAAATTTGAAGAATAACTTAAAACTTGTTTTCTAATTTGCTTTCAAAATAGTACTACATTCAAATATGAATATGTTCTACATATTCTAAAACGTATAATCAAGCACAACTCCAATTTTATAATCAAATCAAATAAAAATGTTTAAAATAAATTAAGACCTTAAAAAACATAATTAATGATTTATTTATTATTGTATTATTATTGATGAAATATTATTATATGTTTTTTAAATTAAATACCCTCTCTAACTCATTTTATGTGACACGTTTTTCTTTGTCTGTCCCTAAAAATGTCATTTTACTATAATCAAACATAATTTAACTTAAAATTCTTCTGTTGCACTTAATATAATAATTTACAATTACACAAATATCAAAAAATTACTTCAAACTATAAGTTTCAAAATATTTTTTTGAATCATCATGTTAAATTAAACAATGACACATAAAATTAATTTTTTTTTTATAAAAATAATATTATTGAACTCGTGCACAACACGACCATAAATAACTAGTTTGATATAAACTCCTTACGCGAGTAAGCGGAAGTGTTACCAAATAAGAATTGAAATAATAGTAGCTACAATAATCTTTTTTTTTTACTACGTTCTTTCTTTTTTAACTAGGGCTAGCACGGGCTCAATGTCTTGAATATCTAGTGTGTATGATTTCATTATGACGAAGGATTGAATTGTTGAGTGCGTATCATAAGGTGCGAAATGTAAATATGATATAAGATATACAAATGGAGTAAATTGTAAATATACTCAATTCGAAAAGATAAACTTTATAAACTTTTTTCATATTCACAGTTTTGTGGTATTAGCTAGGGGCCAAGTTTTACCATAGAGTTATGTATATTTTTTTTACATGAAAAGAAAGTGTAATGCATTGTGTTGAAGGATATTTAAGGTGTGGTCTCGGCCATTCGATTGAGGCCTATCCATCGCCCCATACCATAACCCCCCCCTCTCTCCCCCCCCCCAATACCAAAAAGGTTAAAATTTTATTTTTAAGAAAAATTTAAAATTATGAAAATATTTTCATGTCAAAAATTATTTTTCTAAAAGATGTTTTCCACTCTCTAGCTAAAAATAAAAGACTTTTTCTAAAAAATATTTTCATTTATCAATCAAATAATAAAAAAAATTAAAAATATTTTCAGCTCGCCAACCAAACATTAAAAAATAAATTAAAAATTAACTCATTTTCCAAGAAAACATTATAGATAGAAAACATTTTCCTTCATACCAAACATTTTCCGCACAATGAGATGACCAAAAAATGTTGGGACCTTTTTTTTTTTCCATACAAAATAAAGCGTATAAATAAAATAAAACAAAACTATTTGTATAAATAAAATAAAATTACTTGTAGAAACAAAATAAAACTACTTAAATAATCTCAACGATATATAAAATGGAAGACTATTTTATTATACAATCATAAATTATCTTATTACTGTTTGAATTATTGTGTATGAATTATTGTCTTCTTCAAGCAACAAGCAAAAAGAAGACTTACTTTGAGAAGACTTTGGTGCAGATCTTGTGAAGAAGCAAACACTACAATGGCCGACCCT
>JBCEWC010005820.1:0-24195 GCA_038996855.1 Solanum aculeatissimum | reverse complement strand
GAATGAATGCATCAAAGCATGGGTAACAGAATTCAAAACTTCAATTTACAATTCAAACTTTACTTCATCAAATTCATATGCAAATTTCAAAGTAAAACAGAACAAGACTTACCCATGCATCAAGATTCAAGACAAATACATGCAATACTAATTCGTCAAACTTTAATGGAGTAAATCATAAGTTTCAAGAATAATTTCACAATGAAATAACCTAATGTCTACAGTGAACACCAAACTTCTAGAGTTTTGCGAAATCAAGAGAACCCATAACTAAGTAAGACGTAAAATTTCATAATTTAAAGGGTTAGGGTTCTTGGGCTTCATGGATGGAAGAACCCACGAATTTAAAACCCACATGCCTTATAATAAACACTTGAATTGCTTAGAGAATCAATAATTGAATGTTTTTCCCCGAATTTTCTTCGAATCTTCAACAATGGTGATCAATAGGCTTGAGAGAATTTGAAGAAGTTTGAGAGCGTTTTTAAAGAAGATGTACGGTTAATGATCAGTTTTAGGGATTTAGGGAACTTAAAATAGGCTTAGAGATTAGTTAAATCACAAAAATACCCTTACTTAGCCCAAAATATCCAACCTCGAATTTCGACGAGCTCACTGGACCACCTCACGGTCCAGTTCACAAGCCGTGAGCAGTCTCACGGACCGTGTGATGGTTCGTGAGACTTGACTTGGTCAGTTCGTGGGCTCCCCGACCGTGGGAGCTTACTGGTCCAACCCACGGACCACTACACGGAGAGTGAGCCACCACACGGTCCATGGTAGTTCACTTAGACAACTTTTCCGAGGCACATTTCCAGTTTCGGGCACTCTCGCGAAAATGATCATAACTTGCTCATCCGAGCTCGGAATTGAGTGAAACAAATTGCGTTGTGAAGCTAACTCAAGGAAATTTCATTTGATATAATGTGGACCACCCAGTGCATTGTGTGCTAAAAGTTATGGCATCTCAAAGTTGCATCAGTCTAAATGGAGGCGCCAAAACAGTCCAAAAATGAAGTTCTTGCCTTAAATCACTTACATCTAATCCCTGGCAATCTCGAATCGATATTGACAATACTAATATGAACCTACGTCAATCTACCTGCTCTGGGAACCTTGCCTTAGTCATTTAAACCAACCACAGCTTGGCCAAGCCTCTAACCAACTTGACGGACCACCAAACGGTCCGTTTGAGGTCTCACGGACCGTTGGGTGGTCCGTGGACCTTAACTTTGTTTTTTTGGGGTGGTTCCTGGACACCCATGCTCTCTGGACCATCTCATGGAACCCCACACGGACTGTGACAAGTTTCACGAACCGTGGTCCATGCCTTGGGCTATTTCCAGAGCCTATCTCCAATGTCTTCCGAATATCAGGCAGTCCCACTCTTTTCGCCATAACTTCCTCATCCGACCTCTGAATAAAGTGAGACAAGTTGAGTTGCGAATATAATTCAAAGAGATTCAATTTTATATGTAGTATCCCACATTTTCAACCCACACAAAAAGTTATGATTCTGTGAAGCTCACTGTCCAAACGGCCTCTCTAGGCCCCAAAATGATCCGTTTTACGTTCGGCCACATAAACTCAACTCGTGGCTACCAAATGTTAACCATGAATAGTATAACATCATACAAGATCAACCATAAGGAGTTTCAGAAATTTTTGGGTTGTTACATTAGACCCCTTATCAGCCTAGGATTCTTCCGAGATATTATGAGTTCATCTTGACAGATACTGATTCAATAGACTTTGAGCACATATTTGAAGAAAATAATCTAGTCAACATAAGATACTCAAAGTTTACGATTAAAAGAATATTAAGTCACTTTGAGTGGTTTGCAGATCATACTCCTATTCACTTGTCAAAAGCTCATTGACCGCAAACATATAATTGGTATGATTATAAGGTAGCCTGGTACAACTTTATGTATATTAGCCCCAACACCCATACAGGTTTGTAATTAATAACTAATCTAGGGGCACCAAACCTTTGTACTACTCTCCCACTTCCATTTCCATTTCCATTTTCCTCAGTGTTTCTCACTTCACTAAATAAATAAATAAATTTTGTAAGTATACTTTTTCTCTACTGTTATCTTGATTTATTGTTTAAAAATTTAAATTTTGTTATACTGTTTTAATTGTTCTTGCCTTTATTTAATTTAAGTCTATTTAATCTTGAAAATTTATATACCCTTGCTCCTCCCCGTTACTCTGCCCATTTCCAATAATAGTTTTGCAGGTATTACCAGTCATGGCTCTTGATAGAGAATATGAAGGATTTGGTGTACCCGAGTTATTAAAACCATGCTACACCAATCGTAATTATGTGGAGACAGAACAATTATACTATTCATAAAATTGCGCAATTTAACACGTAGCAACTATCTGTTCATGGGTAGCTGAGTGTTGAACACGTATCCGATTAATTAACTAAAAATATTATTAGACCCACAAATAATGAAATAAATAAAATATTACAACAAAATAACTATACAAACCAACTACTATATGTAGTCTCCAATCAAATGAGTATGGCTATTACAACATATAAAATAAAAAATATATCAGATAAACAAGTTGCCATGCTAATTATAGCAGGGTTTACTGGCACAATAAAAAATTGGTGGGATAATTATCTCACCGACGATGATAGGCAAAAGGTAACTAATGCAACCACTGTTAACCAAGTTATTAAAACTAAGTCCACAGGACAAATAGTAGAAAATCAAATTTTTGAGGATGCTAGTATCATTCCAATTTCCTGAAGTAAATCTATGCCATTTTGTCCTTTTGTGGCATGAATTTCTGTGCGCCACTTTTGTTGAATTTGGTAAAGAGTGTTGGCTCTTTCTTCTAATTATAGAGGTATGTTTGTGCTATTCCTTGTGGATTTAACATATCTCCGTTGCTGGGTTGAATATACAGGAAAATTGGACGACCAACAAGAGTCTTATTTTTGGTAGTATACCATTTACTAACAAGCAATATTTCTGTCCAGACAAAAGATAGTTATGAAATGAAACCTCCAGAAATATATTCCCATGCAGTGATCCCCAACACTCAGGGAAAAAATAAGGAAAAAGTCATCAGGTCAGATAAAAAAGAATTTCCAATAATAGTTTTATAGGTATTACCAGTCATGGCTCTTGATAGAGAATATGAAGGATTTGGTGTACCCGAGTTATTAAAACCATGCTACACCAATCGTAATTATGTGGAGACAAAAGATCCACTAAAAACTCAAAGGTATTATGAGTTCATATTAACAGATATTTATTCCATCAAAATTGAGCACAAATTATTAGATAGTAATGATCCAGATAGTATCCAATTTTCATGGTTTACGATTAAAAGAATATTAATTCCTTTCGAATGGTTTGTAGATCATCTACATACACCTATTCCCTTGTCAAAAGTTCTTCGGCCTCAGACTTATAATTGGTATGATTATAAGGCAGTCTGGTACAACTTTATGTATATTAGGCCAAATACACATACATAGTTTATCAAATATTCTGAGGAAATGAAGCATACAGTAATTCCCCGTTGGTTTTACGAATGGTGGAGCCAATTTGGAGGAAATAAACAGGTATTGTCACCACAATTTCTGATGCAGTATGAGAAGTTTCAGGTAGAACAAAATATTTCTACACTACCTGAAAATATAAAGTTATGTAAATTCTGTTTTGCAAAAAGAATATCTTATATTATTAGTTGGTCCTTCGATATTCATGAATTCGAAAGGATCAAGTTTTTGAGTAAAACTATAAGAATTAAAGGATGGACACCAAAGGAGCATGATGAAAAGTCAGCTTCACGAAAGAAATCTGATATTTCAAAAGAAGAATAAAAAAGAAGGCTCGAAGAAGCCGGATTCCTAATATTATCTCTTCATTTATGTCCTTTGTTATAACAAAATCATTAATAAAACAAATTCCTTCATTACATATATGTCCCCTACCCTTGCTCCTCCCCGTTACTCTGCCCTGGGTGCTGACTAATTTCTAATATGCCTTATTTATTTTACATGTGTACATGCTGACTAACTTTTAATATGCTTTATCTAGTTTACATATGTGTGCATACTAAGACATTCTATTTATTTTACACGTAACTGTAATTATAACACGTAGTAACTATCTGTTCATTGGTAGCTGATTGTTGAACACGTAACCTTTTATCTTCTTGAAAATGCGTTTTCTTAAAGATGACAAACAAGGCATGTCTTGAAAATGCCATTTTGTCCTTTTGTGGAGTGAATTTTTGTGAGCCACTTTTGTTGAATTTGGTAAAGAGTGTTGGCTCTTTCTTTTAATGATGGAGGTATGCCTGTGCTATTCCTTGTGGATTTAACATATCTCCGTTGGTGGGTTCTTGTGACGAAGCAATATCTAATAATTCTATTATTTCAGTGTCAGTATTGAGAGTGATTAAGGCTTCTTCGAGCCTTCTTTTTAATTATTATTTGGAGGGGTTCAACTCCTTCTGTGATGAACCTGGTAATAATTTATCATTGCGGCTTGCTGGCGTCCATCCTTTGACCTTAATAGTTTTGCTTAAATATTTTATCCTCTCAAATTCATGAATGTTGAAGGACCAACTGATAAAATAGGAAATTCTTTTGGCAATAAAAAATTTAAGAATTTAACATTTTCTGTTAAAGTAGAAATATTTTGATCCATCTGAAATTTTTCAAATTGTGCTTGATACGCTGCTGATAATAATTGTTTATTTCCTTCGAACTGGCTCCACCATTCATAAAATCATCGAGGAATTACCGCATCCTTCACTTCTTCGGAATACTTTATAAATCAAGTATGGGTGTTGGGCCTAATATACATAAAATTGTACCAGGCTGCCTTATAATCATACCAATTATACGTTTGCGGTCAATGAGCTTTTGAATAGAAGTTTTTTTATTAACCGAGGAGGAAGTGTCATTTTTAAAACTTGAAAAACGTTGTTGTAATTTGGTTGAACTGGTTAATTGTGTAGTATTTTTTGGTAAAAGGAGGGATTCCATTAAGAGGATACTTTTATTTTTTATTTTATCCTTTTCATGGAAAGGTCTTTTCATTTTTTCTTCAGGGGTAAAATTTTGAAATGGGGGCCCTGAAGATTTTATTCTTGGTATTCCAGATCTCATTTTTTCCCTGTAAAATTCTTTTGTTAAAATATCTAGGAGAGAATTATTCTCTTCGTCTATATAAAAATCATAGCTGGGTAATAAAATTTGATTTTCAAAATGTTGTATATCTATATGAGGAATATTTTGACTTAGGTAATAATTTAAAGAATTTATTTTAGGAAGAATCCTAGGCTGAGTAAGGGGTCTAATATCCTGGGGCTTGGACTGTGAAAGTGAATTTACCTTAAAGACAGTTTTATACTTTATAAATTTATCCTCTTCCTTTGATATATTATTTAGGTAAGGAAAGACACGATCTTTTCCAAGTATGGTTGTGTGGATACCGTCTAAGTTGGTGGTGTATGGTCTTATCTAGGTAATAAAAGGAATACCTATTATTATTTCTTCATTTATATTTTTTGTTACTACAAAGTCATTTATAAAATCAATTCCATTATTATAGATATGTGTTCTACGAATTTTATAATTTATTTTAAGTTTTTCTCCTTTTTTTAATGACAAAGATATATTGAATTTTGATAGGACTGGATATTCTGCCAGAACTGAATATCTATTTTGAAATTTTTTTATTGCCTAACATACATAAAATTGTACCAGGCTGCCTGATAGCTTGTTTATCTGATATATTTTTTTATTTTTTTGGATGGATCGGGTTTCGGGACGAACAACTACGATAAATTGGGCAGAGTAACGGGGAGGAGCAAGGGTATATAAATTTTCAAGATTAAATAGACTTAAATTAAGTAAATGCAAGAACAATTAAAACAGTATAACAAAATTTAAACTTTAAAACAATAAATCAAAATAACAGTATTGAAAAGTATACTTACAAAATTTATTTATTTATTTAGGGAAGTAAGAGACAGTAAGGGAAATGGAAATAGAAATGGAAGTGGGAGAGTAGTACAAAGGTTTAGAAAGGGGCAAGTATTGCATGCCCTTTATTAGTACAAGTTGAAAGCCTTAAATAGGCCTCAGAAAATGTTGACTAACTTCTAACAAACGTTAACTGTGTTACACGTGTGTTGATACTTATACATAACTTTTGTTTGACATGTAATTATAGTTGTTACATGTAATAGAAAATTATTACACGTGTCGATAATTGTTACACGTAGCAAAATCATTCTTGTGGCTGACATGTTTATCCTTTTATCTTCTTGTCTGCGGGGTCCATCTTTTTATTGGAGTCTTCTTGGCTGCGCCTTCTAATGAAAGAAGATATTTTCTTCCTTGCTCTGTTCACTGGTTTGCGATGATGCGGTGTCCAATAACTCCATTATCTTCTCAGAACTGGGATCTTTATCTAAACTTGACAAGACTTCTTCGAGCCTTCTTTTTAATTCTTCTTTTGAAATATCAGATTTCTTTCGTGAGCATGACTTTTCATCATGCTTCTTTGGCGTCCATCCCTTAATTATTATAGTTTTACTCAAATACTTGATCCTTTCGAATTCATGAATATCGAAGGACTAATTAATAATATATGATATTCTTTTTGCAAAAAAATTTTTACATAACTTTATATTTTCAGGTAGTGCAGAAATATTTTGTTCTCCCTAAAATTTTTCATACTGCATCAGAAATTATGGTGACAATACCTGTTTATTTCCTCCAAATTGGATTCACCATTCGTAAAACCAGTGGGGAATTACTGTATGGTTCATTTCCTCAGAATATTTGATAAACCATGTATGAGTATTTGGCCTAATATACATAAAATTGTACCAGGCTTCCTTATAATCATATCAATTATAAGTCCGAGGCTGATGAACTTTTGACAAGGGAATAGGTGTATGTAGATGTTCTACAAACCATTCGAAAGGACTTAATATTCTTTTAATCGTAAAACTTGAAAACTAGATACTATCTGGATCATTACTATCTAATAATTTGTGCTCAATTTTGATGGAATCCGTATCTGTTAATATGAACTCATAATACCTTGGAGTGTTTAGTGGATCTTCTGTCTCCACATAATTACGATTGGTGTAGCATGATTTTAATAACTCGGGTACACCAAATCCTTCATATTCTCTATTAAGAGTCATGACTGGTAATTCCTGCAAAACTATTAATCAAAATTCTTTTTTATCTGACGTGATGACTTTTTTCTTGTTTTTTCCCTAAGTGTTGGGGATCACTGCCTTGGAATAAGTTTCTAGAGGTTTCATTTTGTAACTATCTTTTGTATGGACAAAAATATTTGTAGCTGATGATAAGGGGTTATTTTTAAGATTTGGTTTATTGGATAGGCTAGTTACAGGTTCTTTTAATGACAAAGATATATTGGGTTTTGATAGGACTGGATATTCTTCCAGAAGTGAATATCTATTTTCGAATTTTTTATCGCCTTCTTTGAAGGGCCTTTTCATTTGATCTTTTGGTTTAAAGGGTCAAAATGGGAGTTTCGGCAGTCTTACTCCCGAGATTTTTGGTCTCGTTATTTCCCTGTAAAAATTCACATGTTAAAAAATCTGGGAGAAAATTATCTTCTCCCTTAATAAACTCTATTTGAAAATCAAAGCTTGATAATAAAGCCTGCCATCTGGCAAATATTTGTTTGGAAATTAAATTTTTAACATCTTTTTGTAAAATATCTTTGGCTGCCTTGCAGTCAACTCTTAATAAAAATTATTTATTGACTAAATCATCTTGAAATTTAGTAATACATAGTACTATGGCTAAAATTTCCTTTTTTATAGTACTATAATTTTTTTGAGTATCATTCCAATTTCCTGAAGTAAATCTCACTAGTTGCTCACTGGATTTATCGGATATCTTCTGTTTAAGTATACCTCTGTATGCTATTTCTGACGCATCGGTTTCTACGATCATGCGTGCATATGGATGTGATATCCCTAGGCATGGGAGATTCTGAACTATTATTTTAATCTTTCGGATGGCCTTAGTGTGTTCTGACCCCCATGGTACGGAGTTCTTTTTAAGACGTTGATAAAGAGGTTTACAAATCTGACTAAAATTGGGAATAAAATATGCAACATAATTGAGACTCCCTAAGAATCTCTGGATTTGTGTTTTATCTATTAATTCATCTGGAAACTTGGACGAGAACTCTATGCCTCTACAAATGGGTGTATAGGTTCCTTGATAAAAATCATGACACAGAAATCTAATAGAGGTCTGAAATAACTTAATCTTTTTAGCACTGACTACTAGTCCATTTTTCTTAACAACCTTTAAGAAGGTTTGAAGATGTTTGAAATGTTGATCAATATCTTCAGAATAGATTAACACATCATCTATATAAACTATAGAGATATGACTATACGGATTAAATATATTATTAATAATATTTTAAAATTCTGATAGAGCATTTTTAAGTCCAAAGGGCATTACATTCCATTCATATTGTCCAAATGGGACATTGAAGGTTGTTTTATATTTATTCTTTTCGGCGATTTGTATCTGCCAGAATCCTGATTTCATGTCAAACTTACTATAAATATTAGCTTTATAGGTTCTTTTAAGAAGATCTCTTTTATTAGGTATGGGGTACCTAATCCATTTTGATACTTTATTAAAGGGTTTGTAATTAATAACTAATCTAGGGGCATCTCTTTCGGCTCTATTATTAACATAAAATGTCGAACAACTCCAACATTCATTAATTTTAATATAAGAGTGTGGTCTTTGATACAGTATTATGAAGAATTTATGGAGTTTGATAAATTAAGTATGTGTACGATGGTATTGGAGATCAGGCAAGTTGGTTGTGAGTAGCAAAAAATATATATAAAAAAAATAATACAAAAAAAATATGCGGTCAGATGAATAAAAATATTTAATAGAGATACAGCGAAAGGAGTATCTTATAGTGTTCGACCTTAATTTCTTACATTCTTATGTGACTACCTACTTCATTATGGGCATGGTTTAGAGTATTACTCGCTGCCTATTCTCACTCATGTCTTCACATTTGTAGACGGATCTTTAGTGGTGGATCGGGTGAACCGATCCTGTAATTTTCTCTTCGTAAGGTAGGATGCTTGTGCAGACTTGATTATTTCGATTATGACATATTTGGTATTGCCTTGAAGCCTGTTGAGTCTAGATGTATCGCTTTAAGGGTTATTTATAGTCACAACTGTTGATCTAGTATTTTTGATAGTGTTGTTAGAGCATCTGTATGTTTTGGTGTATCGTTCGCTAAGTGGTTACTTAGTCATTTTCTTTGTTGGGCCAAAAAAAAAATTTGATTCTCTATGATGATTATCCAATGTCTAGAGATCACATTTTATAACTTAAGCTCGTGAGGAGATTTGATTGTGAAAAAAAAATCTTAACAAAAATCTATGATAGTTTGTCCACTAAGAGCATGCGATGGTTGATTTAGGTTTGCTTTTGATTATGGTCAGTTTTGATTTAGAATTTTATCGCGGTTATGTGATAAAAGATTCATCCTAATTGTTGAGTTGTGATCTAGTGGATTGTTATTCAGATTGGGTCTACGGGTTAGTCTGTGGGCTTGAGAATCACTCCTGAATTATAGATTTGTCAAAGTACGATTCAAAAGTTCAGTTCTTAATGGTTGGATTTTGATGGAATGATCTTAAAGAGGAACTTATCTTCCTTCTCTTTATTTATGTTCGAGGACGAACATGATTTTTAGTGGTGGATGATGTAATGACCCGTTTGATTATTTTGACAATAAGTCCACACTTTTTCATAAAAGATCCTTTTCGTAAATTTAAATTGAAATTTTTCGACTGTTTAGTAATTACGTTTATTTAGTTAAAGGATAATTTTAAATAATTAATTTAATTGATGGTCTAAATTATTTAATATCTTGTATCACTTGGCCCATAACTATTAAAATAGAATTAGTAAAAATTTATTAATTATTATTTTATTTTTTCTAAAAATGAAAGAAGAAGAAAGAAAAAAAATAAAAGGAAAAGAAATTAAAAAATATATATACTTATAAAGGGCTGCTGAACGCAGCCCTATGAAAACAAGAAAAGAGAAACAGAAAGCCAGACGACGTCGAAAGTAAAAAAAAAATACGCGGAGAGAAAAATAAAGAAAAAGAAGAGAAGAAAATTTGAAATTTTCATCCTAAATCGTCAAGGTAATTATTCTCGTCCTTTCTAGTAAGTTTTTATAATATTATGAATAGATTTTTAGGGTAGAAACATGTATTGTTTATGAAAAATATAGCCTAGGATTCTTAGAATAGAATCTTGATTTGGGGGTCGAATAACGATCCGTTTTAGCTGAAATTTGACATATAAATTTATTTTATTATGAGTAAATATATTTTGAAAGAAATTTTTAGATTCGAATTCGGGGGCTCGGGATGACTTTTTGACTCGATTTTTTAACCAAAACATAAGTATAGCAATATGGGTGTCATTAGATTCATATTCTTGTGTAGATTATGTATTTGAATAGATTCTGACCATTCGAAAGCATTATGAAAGGCTCAAGTTTCGGAGGAATTATTCGATTAATTGAGGCAAGTGAATTTCTCGACTCTTGTTAAGTGTATAGAATCCTGTATTTCCTTGTTATTTGTGTTTAAAATTAATGGGACTTGGTGATGATTTAGTTCTTCTTATTGAATAATACTAATGATGAAAAGGGGATAATAAAAGACAACTTGTTATATATTGATATGTGATATGTCGATAATAATTTGAAAGATCTATTGATTTGTTGTTGAGGTTGTATCATGATTGTGTGGTTGTAAATTGTGCATCATTAGAAAAATTGGCATCTCCTCATTATCTATGTGAGCATGTCTAATTGCATTTATTCTGAGATAAGATTGTGACAAAGGTTGTGTGGATTGAGAAAGGAATGAGAAACTAAAAGGATGTACCATTTCGAGGGACGTGTCGCAGGCCGCGATGGATACTATGATTCGAGGGGCGTGTCACACGCCGCGATGGATATTGTGATTCGAGGGTCGTATCGCACGTTGCAACGGATATTATGATTTGAGGGTCGTGTCACACGCCACGGCGGATACTATGATTCGAGGGTTGTGTCACACGCCGCGACGGATGCATGGTCTTAAAGTCCCCCATGGGTCCCGGACTGAGAGACAGCGGGTGTGTATCACTACGTCAGACATGCATCATTATGCTTGACATTGCATTGCATTGCATTATACATCTTTATCATTTATGAGCTTGTGAGTGTCTATTTATGGAACTTGTGATGGATGAGCTTGATCCTTATTTTGTTGATCTATAAATATTGGTGTGGATATCGAGCTATATGCTATGTACATTGTGAATTGTTAGGTTGGGATGATTTTTATGCAGGTTGTAGTTGTGGAGGTTTGGTTGGGGAGTTAGGAGTACCCGTATTCTGCATTACTTGACTTTGCGTTTAGGAGTTCACTTGCGGAGTACCGTGTGTTTGGTACTCACCCTTGCTTCGACATTTTTGTAGGTTATGTGCTCGGATCTTTGTGATACTCTCTCCTCTATTTTTATTCGAAACTTTCTGTGGAGATTAGCTACGTAGCTATTTGTCATCTCAGTAAGCCTCATCCTCTTATTTATGATCTTGTTCTACTTTAAAGACAACATCATTTGAGACTTGTATTTTTCTTTCAAATCTATTGTAACACATTAGAGGCTTGGGCAAATGACAACCAAGTTTTGGGGATTTTTATTATTTCTTCCGCACTTTATCGTTATAATTGAGTTTTTGGCTGACTTGTCTTGGTGGGATAAGACGAGTGCCACCACGCCCATTTTTGGGTCGTGACATTAAGACACCCTTGTAGGTGCGGAAGTACAATTTGCACCTGCAATAGCCACACCATAAATGTTATAACCCGTGATTGTAAAGAAATACTCTTCGATATGGTTAAACGTATCGATGACTCAGAAATTAAGAAAAATTACTTCACTGCATTAAAGGATATTATTTTGGAAAACAAAATTAATAATGAAACTATTATCAATCCTTTCAACATGAAAAATGTCTTAAATAGATTCAATTATAAAAAAAACTAAAATAACACTACAAAGTATGCAGTTAGACTTATCCCAAGTGAAAGATGAACTTGACAAGGTTAAGCAAAGACTTAACAATTTAGAAATAGAATCAGTTACTAAAACATCTGATCAGGAATCAGACCCAGAATTGAAAAAAACACCCCAAGAAATTGAGTCCCATAGAGGAACTTTAACTCAGTTGGGTTAATTTGATTTCGGTAGTTTGAATACAAAGCTACCACATACCTATCACCTTAGTCATAAATAAAAATTACACTATTCATAAAATTGCGCTATTTGATACAGGTGCAGATCATTCTCACCTAGATATTTTAAGAAAATAATTTTGCAGGGAAACAATGAGATCCGAAATACCAGGAATAAGATCTCCAAGGCCCCCATTCCATAAATTTACCACTGAAGAAAAAATGAAAATACCTTTCCATGATAAGGATAAAATAAAAAATAAAAGTATCCTCTTAATGGAATCCCTCCTTTTACCAAACAATACTACACCATTAACCAGTTCAACCAAATTACAACCACTTTATTCAGGTTTTAAAAATGATTCTTCCTCCTCGGTTAATGAAAATACTTCTATTCAAACAAAGGATAGCTACGAGATGAAAAACCCACAAGAAAAAGAGGAAAATAGCACTGCACCAAAATAAGGAACAATTCAAACTTTCAGTTCTACAAGTGTTATCCGTTATGGCATTAGACAAAACATATCAACAATATGAAGTTTTGGACTTGCTGAAGTCCTACTATACAAATCAAAATTATGTGGAAACTGAAGACCCTCTCAAAACCCAGAGGTATTATGAGTTCATCTTGACAGATACTGATTCAATATAATTTGAGCACATATTTGAAGAAAATAATCCAGGCAACATAAGATACTCAAAGTTTACGATTGAAAGAATATTAAGTCCCTTTGAGTGGTTTGAAGATTACCTACATACTTCTATGCACTTGTCAAAAGCTCATAGACCGCAAACGTATAATTGGTATGATTATAAGGCATCCTGATACAATTTTATGTTTATTAGGCCCAACACCCATACTTGGTTTATAAAGTATTCTGAAGAAGTGAAGGATGCTGTAATTCCTCGATGGTTTTATGAATGGTGGAGCCAGTTCGGAGGAAATAAACAGGTATTATCAGCAGCGTATCAAGCACAATTTGAAAAATTTCTGGTGGATCAAAATATTTCTACTTTGGCAGAACATATTAAATTCTTTAAATTTTTTATTGCCAAAAGAATTTCCTATATGTTGGTCCTTCAACAGTCATGAATTTGAGAGGATTAAATATTTAAGAAAAACTATTAAGGTCAAAGGATGGACGCTAACAGGCCGCAATGATAAATTATTACCAGGTTCATCACAGAAGGAGTTGAATCCCTCCAAAGAAAAATTAAAAAGAAGGCTCGAAGAAGCCTTAATCACTCTAGATACTAATACTAAAATAATAGAATTATTAGATAATATTGCTTCGTCACAAGAACCCAGTAACGGAGATATGTTAAATCCACAAGGAATAGCACAGGCATACCTCCATAATTAGACGAAGGAGCCAACACTCTTTGCCAAATTAAATAAAAGTGGCACACAAAAATTCATGCCACAAAAGGACAAAATGGCATTTTCAAGACATGGCTTGTTTGTCATCTTTAAGAAAAAGCATTTTCAAGAAGATAAAAGGATACGTGTTCAACACTCAGCTACCCATGAACAGATAGTTGCTACGTGTTATAATTACAGTTACGTGTAAAATAAAAAGAATGTATTAGTATGCACACATATGTAAACTAGATAAAGAATATTAAAAGTTAGTCAGCATGTACACATGTAAAATAGATAAGACATATTAGAAATTAGTCAGCACTTCTGAGGCCTATTTAAGGCTTTCAAATTGTAACGGTTAGAGGCATGCAATACTTGCCCCTTTCTAAACCTTTGTATTAATCTCCCACTTCCATTTCCATTTCCATTTCCCTTACTGTCTCTCACTTCCCAAAATGAATAAATAAATTTTGTAAATTTACTTTTCTCTACTGTTATTTTAATTTTTTGTTTTAAAGTTCAAATTTTGTTATATTGTTTTAATTGTTCTTGCCTTTATTTAATTTAAGTCTATTTAATGTTTAAAATTTATATACCCTTGCTCCTCCCCGTTACTATGCCCAATTTTTCGTAGCTGTCCATCCCGGAACCCGATCCGTCCCCAAGCTGGTATCAGAACCAAGTAGGCCCGGAATGGTATGAGTAGGAGCGGCTAAATCCCCGCGCTGTCCTTAGGTCCGTTGTCGAAGTTGGGTTTCCCTCGGGATGATAGGTTCTTAGTTGGGTAGGTACCGTTATTTTTCCACTTTTATTATTATTTTTATTCCTTAAAGTTAGGTAACCGGTTAATCGCGGTTTAGACATTGGAAAGCTCGTACTTTTCCGTTTGAGTAGCCTAGGTTGTGTGTGTCATAGGGCCAGACCCGGAGGGTGTTCCCGTCGCCAAGCCTAGATGAATAAAATTAGAGAAAATTAGTAGAAAATCACCGGTAAATACTACACTAAGAATTTATTATTAAAGAGTAACCTAGAATAGAAAATTAGCCTAGGGATAGTGTCACCTTTTCCTTTGATATTTCGCAGCATCATCCCATTAAAATTAAGATATAAATTTTTTACCCATCCATCTACATAATCCAAAATATCCTATAAAAAAAATAATAAATAATAATACTTCTCCTCTTCCAACATCACACAATCCAAAACATACTAAAAATAGTAAAGGATAATAAATAATAACATAATTAAGATTATACAATAAATTATATATTGTTAGCTTTAATTTATCCAAAGTACTCAAATAGATAAAATATTAATGGACTCCGGTACTAATCAAAGTATTATAAATAGTGTTAATATTTCTTCTACCTCTAGTAAGATAGCAAAAATCGAAAATGATCTACAAAATTAGAACATTCCAAAAGAAAGTTTTAAAAGAGTTTATAAAACAGGACACTTTGATTTTATTAAAAATTATAATATTAAGACATCTGAATCTACGGTTGCCATTAATAAAAATATTGAGACTATTAAATTATTAGTAGCCAAAGATATTAATAGGTACAGGAACAATTATAAATTTCTTCACATAGGACTTGTCCAAGTGGCAGTTAAACCTTTATATAGATTGGGTCTAGATGTACCTATATGTCTTCTTTTAAGACATAATAGATTATTAAATTTTGATGATTCATTATTAGCAGTACTACAAAGTAATCTGGCTAACGGTCTGGTATACTTTAATTGTTATCCAAACAATTCTATTGATATTAATGATCAGAATGTTATGGACACCTTAACATTAAATGTTAAAACTAAAAATATGAATAGTAAATCTAATACAAGAGAAATAGCTGTAATATATCGGGTATATTATAGATTAATAAAAATTACCTTAGCTCCTAAAGCTAAAATGGTAAGTAAAAAAGGAGTAACTATGCTTATGGAAGCCAATCATAATCACAATAATACCTTTGTCCCAAAAATAATAAAATGGGATGACGTATTAACAAGAGATAATTGGCATTTCGACTCCATAACGGAGCCAGAAATTGAGCAGGAAAATTCAAATATTGAACAAGTAATTCAATTCCCGCATGGATCTATATATTTAAGGTTTATAACATCCCAATCCTTTAGTCACACCTCTTCAAGTAGAAGAATGTCATTTTCTAGACCATCCTTTTCTAGGACTACGGAGGAGGATGACGCATCCTTCAAAGAAATAGATAGAAAATTAAAAGGATTAGACTTTTCAGAAACTATTTCCAAGGTAGAATATGAAGCGAAAGTTTGAAACCTATAAAATTAACATGTCCCTCCACTAGTAAAAAGCAAGGAACAAAGGATTCCTTATGTATGATTAGATTAGTTGAAGAGTTTGAACCAGATTTTAAATATTTGGACAAGTTATGGGTTAGTCCAAAATAATTTATAAAAAGACAGTGGTATATTCAAAGTTATCCCTTAGATAAAAGAATAGCCTTTAGAGAAAATTGGTATAAAGACATGAAAAGATTAAGATGTAATATAGAATTCTTTAAATGGTTTGAATATATAGGGCAATTAGACGACCAACAAGAGTCGTTAAATATGTTTGTTAGTAAATGGTATACTACCAAAATTAAGATAGTTGAATCTAAAATCCCCCCTTTAGAAGATATTAGCCTACCCATTGACGGTAGAATAGTCACCACCTCACCCTTCAAAATGGATATAGTAGATACCAAAGATGAACCCACAAATAAGGATATAAATAAAATATTACAATAAAATAATTATACAAACCAACTCTTATATATAATTTCTAACCAAATTCTTGAGGTGGACAACAAATTAGTCTTTAAGGATAAATCGAGTCCCTCTTATAATGATAAACATAAAAGGTTAGAGACTGATCCAATATTTAAACTACCAGAATTCTCAGAAGATAAATTTTCAAAGTTTCAAGAAAAGCTTGAAATTATTGACGAGCTTATAGGAACAATTAATAAAAAGTTAAAGTCTAAAAAGGGAATAAAAACTTTATCCGAAAATAATAAGAAAATTAATACTTTAAGTTCTAGTTATTACACTAGAAAGAATTATTACAAGAGACCTTCCTTTCCAGATATGCAGTATGAGGAAAATGAATTTTTGTCCCATACTTCGCACTCTGGAAGTGAGATTGTGGAATGGAATATTGATAGATTAGCAGATCATCAAATATATAATAAGTTACATGAAATGGGGATGGCCATCACGATATATAAAATAAAAAATATATCAGATAAACAAGCTGCCATGTTAATTATAGCTGGTTTTACTGGTACTTTAAAATATTGGTGGGATAATTATCCTACCGAAGATAATAAACAAAATGTAATAAATGCTACAGCTATTAATCAAATCATTAAGAATGAATCTACGGGACAAATATTAGAAAGTCAAATTTTTGAAGATGCCACCACTATCTTAATTTACAGTATAGCTAAACATTTCATAGGAGAACCTTAACTTTTCCAAGATAGGAGCCTAGAATTATTATCTAATCTATCTTGTCCAAAGTTAGAAGATTTTAGATGGTATAAGGATATTTTCCTCAATAAAGTTATGATTAGACAAGACTATAATCATGATTATTGGAAAGAAAATTTTATTAGTGGTCTACCAATACTGTTTGTTGAAAAGGTTCGAATAAAATTAAACGATAAATTTGAGGAAAAAATTCCTTATAATCTGTTAACTTATGGCGATCTTATAAGTTTTATTAACATTACAGGGTTAGAACTATGTACTGATATGAAGCCTAAGAATCAACTTTAAAAAGATAATAAAATATCAAAAGGAGAACTAGGAAGATTTTGCCAAGACTTTGGATATATCAAGTTATCGGCACCCTCGAAAGTGACCTCTAAAAAACTTAAGAAAAGCCATCAATATAATAAGAATAATAAACTTCAAAGACCTCAATATTACAAAAAAGGTTTTAAAAAATCCAAACTAGATAACAAAAGTAAAACAACCAACACTGATAAATGTTGGAACTGTGGCAAATTGGGACATAGAGCTAAGGACTGTCAAATTCCCAATAAAAGAAAAGATAAAATAAATATGTTAGAATTAGAAGACGATGTCAAAAATAAATTATATTCAATCATTGAAGAAGATGAAAATAACTCATTCATCGAAGAAAACTTTAGCGACGATGAACAAATAAACATAACATACAACACTGTGGATTATCAGACCCTTATGGGTGGGGAAGTACAATTTGCACCTGCAATAGCCACACCATAAATGTTATAACCCGTGATAGTAAAGAAATACTCTTTGATATGGTTGAACGTATCGAGGACTCAAAAATTAAGAAAAATTATTTGACAACATTAAAGGATATTATTTTGGAAAATCAAATTAATAATGAAACTATTATCAAACCTTTCAACATGAAAAATGTCTTAAATAGATTAAATTATCAAAAAACTGAAATAACACTACAAATTATGTAGTTAGACTTGTCCTAAGTGAAAGATGAACTTGACAAGGTTAAGCAAAGACTTAACAATTTAGAAATAGAATAAATTACTAAAACATCTGGTTAGGAATCAGACCCAGAATTAAAAAAAATGCCCCAAGAAATTGAGTCCCATAGAGGGACTTTAACTCAGTTAGGAATTACTGTGATTTCGGTAGTTAGAATACAAAGCTACCACATACCTATCACCTTAGTCATAAATAAAAATTACACTATTCATAAAATTGCGCTATTTGATACAGGTGCGGATCAAAATTGTATTATTGAAGGATTAATTCCCACCAAGTACCTCGACGTAGGTACTACACGACTTTTCTCTGCCACAGGAGAAAAACTTAAAATAAATTATAAACTCCGTAGAACACATATCTATAATAATGGAATTGGTTTTATAAATGACTTTGTAGTAACAAAAAATATAAATGAAGAAATAATATTAAGTATTCCTTTTATTACCCAGATAAGAGCATACACCGCCAACTTAGACGGTATCCATACAACCATACTAGGAAAAGATCTTGTCTTTCCTTACCTAAATAGTATATCATAGGAAGAGGATAAATTTATAAAGGATAAAACTGTCTTTAAGGTAAATTCAATTTCACAGTCCAAGCCCCGGGATATTAGACCCCTTACTTAGCCAAGGATTCTTCCTAAAATGAATTCTTTAAATTATTACCTAAGTCAAAATATTCCTCATAAAGATATACAATATTTTGAAAATCAAATTTTATTACCCAGCTATGATTTTTATATAGACAGAGAGAATAATTCTCTCCTAGGTATTTTAACAAAAGAATTTTATAGGGAAAAAATGAGATACGGAATGCCAGGAATAAGATCTTCAAGGCCCCATTCCCAAAATTTACCCCTGAAGAAAAAATGAAAAGTCCTTTCCATGAAAAGGATAAAATAAAAAATAAAAGTATCCTCTTAATGGAATTCCTCCATTTACCAAAAAATACTACACCATTAACCAGTTCAACCAAATTACAACCACTTTATTAAGGTTTTAAAAATGACTCTTCCTCCTCGGTTAATAAAAATACTTCTATTCAAACAAAGTATAGCTACGAGATGAAAAACCGACAAGGAAAATAAGAAGATAGCAGTGCCCCAAATAAGGAACAATTCAAACTTTTAGTCCTACAAGTGTTACCCGTTATGGCATTAGACAAAAAATATCAACATTATGAAGTTTTGGACTTGCTGAAGCCCTGCTATACAAATCAAAATTATGTGGAAACTGAAGACCCCCTAAAAACCCAGAGGTATTATGAGTTCATCTTGACAAATACTGATTCAATAGAATTTGAGCACATTTTTGAAGAAAATAATCCAGGCAACATAAGATATTCAAAGTTTACGATTAAAAGAATATTAAGTCCCTTTGAGTGGTTTGCGGATCACCTACATACTCCTATTCACTTGTCAAAATATCATCGACCGCAAACATATAATTGGTATGATTATAAGGCAGCCTGGTAAAATTTTATGTATATTATATATGCCCCCAACACCCATACTTGGTTTATAAAGTATTCCGAAGAAGTGAAGGATACGGTAATTCCTCGATGGTTTTATGAATGGTGGAGCCAGTTCAGAGGAAATAAACAAGTATTATCAGCAGCATATCAAGCACAATTTGAAAATTTTCAGGTGGATCAAAATATTTCTACTTTAGCAGAAATTGTTAAATTCTGTAAAAATTTAAATGCCAAAAGAATTTCCTATATGTTGGTCCTTCAATATTCATGAATTTGAGAGGATCAAATATTTAAGCAAAACTATTAAGGTCAAAGGATGGATTCCAGCAGACCTCAATGATAAATTATTACCAGGTTCATCACAGAAGGAGCTGAACCCCTCCAAAGAAAAGTTAAAAAGAAGGCTCGAAGAAGTCTTAATCACTCCAGATACTAATACTAAAATAATAGAATTATTAGATAATATTGCTTCGTCACAAGAACCCAGCAACAGAGATATGTTAAATCCACAAGGAATAGCACAGGCATACCTCCATAATTAGAAGAAAGAGCCAACACTCTTTGCCAAATTAAATAAAAGTGGCGCACAAAAATTCATGCCACAAAAGGACAAAATGGCATTTTCAAGACATGGCTTGTTTGTCATCTATAAGAAAAAGCATTTTCAAGAAGCTAAAAGGATACTTGTTCAATACTCAGCTACCCATGAACAAATAGTTGCTATGTGTTATAATTACAATTACGTGTAAAAAAATAGAATGTATTAGTATGCACACATATGTAAACTAGATAAAGCATATTAAAAGTTAGTCAGCATGTACACATGTAAAATACATAAGGTATATTTGAAATTAGTCATCACTTCTGAGGCCTATTTAATGCTTTCAAATTGTAACGGTTAGTGGCATGCAATACTTGCCCCTTTCTAAACCTTTGTACTACTTTCCCACTTCCATTTCCATTTTCATTTCCCGTACTGTCTCTCACTTACCTAAATAAATAAATAAATTTTGTAAGTATATTTTTCTCTACAGTTATTTTGATTTATTGTTTTAAAGTTTAAATTTTGTTATACTATTTTAATTGTTCTTGCCTTTATTTAATTTATGTCTATTTAATCTTGAAAATTTATGTACCCTTGCTCCTCCCCGTTGCTCTGCCCAATTTTTCGTAGTTTTCCGTCCTGAAACCCAATCGGTGTCCATAACTTTCTGATCATTAATATCTATAGAATAGTTTTGATAACAATTAAACTATACCAGGCCGTTAGCCATATTACTTTGTAGTACTACTAATAATGAATTATCAAAATTTAATAATCTATTATCGCTTAAAAGAAGGCATATAGGTACATCTAGACCATCTAATAGCATTAAAAGATACAATTTTCAACCAACAATTTTGGAAGAAAGTGAAAATACCTTCTCTTCTAAGGAAAATTCAAGTGATGATGACCAGTCCGGTACATCATATAATTTGATAATCATTGTGGGTGTGATAATGGTGCATCCTCTAAAATTACTAAAAGACAAAATAAATATTACAAAAATGATTTTTCTACGTGTAATAATTATCGACATGTGTAATAATTCTCTATCAAGAGCCATGACTGGTAATACCTGGAAAATTATTATTGGAAATTCTTTTTTATCTAACGTGATGACTTTTTTTTTCCTGAGTGTTGGGGATCAATGCCTGGGAATATGTTTCTGGAGGTTTCATTTCGTAGCTATCTTTTGTCTGGACAGAAATATTTGTAGCTGATGATGAGGGGTTATTTTTAAGAGTTGGTTTATTGGATAGGCTAGTTACAGGTTCTTTTAATGACAAAGATATATTGGATTTTGACAGGACTGGATATTCTTCCAGAACTGAATATCTATTTATGAATTTTTTATCGCCTTCTTTGAAGGACCTTTTCATTTGGTCTTCTGGTTTAAAGGGTCGAAATAGGAGTTTTGGCGTTCTTACTCCCGAGATTTCTGGTCTTATTATTTTCCTATAAAAATTCACGTGTTAAAAAATTTGGGAGGGAATTATCTTCTCCCTTTATAAACTCTATTTGAAAATCAAAGCTTGATAATAAAGCCTGCCATTTGGCAAATATTTGTTTGGAAATTAAATTTTTAACATCTTTTTGTAAAACATCTTTGGCTGCCTTGCAGTCAACTCTTAATAAAAATTCTTTATTGACTAAATCATCTTGAAATTGAGTAATGCATAGTACTATGGCTAAAATTTCATTTTTTATAGTACTATAATTTTTTTGAGTATCATTCCAATTTCCTGAAGTAAATCTCACTAGTTGCTCACTGGATTTATCGGATATCTTCTGTTTAAGTATACCTCTGTATGCTATTTCTGACGCATCGGTTTCTACGATCATGCGTGCATATGGATGTGATATCCCTAGGCATGGGAGATTCTGAACTATTATTTTAATCTTTTGGATGGCCTTAGTGTGCTCTGACCCCCATGGTACGGGGTTCTTTTTAAGACGTTGATAAAGAGGTTTACTAATCTGACTAATATTGGGAATAAAATCTGCAACATAATTGAGACTCCCTAAGAATCTCTGGAGTTGTGTTTTATCTATTAATTCATTTAGAAACTTGGATGAGAATTCTACGGCTCTACAAATGGGTTTATAGGTTCCTTGATATAAATCATGACCCATAAATCTAATAGAGGTCTGAAATAACTTAATCTTTTTAGCACTGACTACTAGTTCATTTTTATTAACAACCTTTAAGAAAGTTTGAAGATGTTTGAAATGCTGATCAATATCTTTAGAATAGATCAACACATCATCTATATAAACTATAGAGATATGACTATACGGATTAAATATATTATTCATAATATTTTGAAAATTTGATGGAGCATTTTTAAGTCCAAAGGGCATTACATTCCATTCATATTGTCCAAATGGGACATTGAAGGTTGTTTTATATTTATCCTTTTCGACGATTTGTATCTGCCAGAATCTTTATTTCATTTCAAACTTACTATAAATATTATTAGCTTTATAGGTTCTTTTAAGATGGTCTCTTTTATTAGGTATGGGGTACCTAATCCATTTTAATACTTTGTTAAGGGGTTTATAATTAATAACTAATCTAGGGGCACCACTTTCTCATTCGGTACTATTATTAACATAAAATGCCGAACAACTCCAAGGTGATTTGGACGGTCTAATAATTTTTTAGTTAGTAAATCATTAATTTTCTTTTTGCAATACTCCACTAATTCGGTATTCATTTGAATGGGTCTTGATTTAGTGGGTATAAACTTTTCATCAAATCCCTCTATATAAGGTAGCTCAACAATATATTTTTTTCTTTCACAAAATACATTAGGAAAGTCTGAACAAACTTCTTGCTCTATAATTTCTTGTAAATTTTTTATTTTGGCTTCTACCTCCGGGGATTTTAGAGAGGAATCAATTCATTTTATATTTATATCTTCTTTTAAATAATATATTTTTTGTGAGAGTAGATTTATCTTAAAGATATCTTTATTTTTTATATGGTCACTATAATGACCCAAATTTTTTTGAAAACTCCTTATGGTTGGTCTTGTATGATTTTATACTGGTCATATTTGAGTTTTGGTAACCACGAGTTGAGTTTAAGTAGCCGAACGCAAAACGGATCATTTGGTGGCCTAGAGAGGCCATTTGGACAGTAGACTTTGAGCTAACATAACTTTTTATGAGGGTTGAAACGTGTGGGCTGCTACCTGTCACATTGAAGCTCTTTGCGTTAGGTTCCCAACGCAACTGGTTTCACTCGATTAGGAGTTTGGATGAGGAAGTTATGGCCAAAACAGAGGGACTGCCTGAAATTCGGAAGACATTGGAGATAGGCCCTGAAAAGGGACCAAGGCAAGGCCATGGACAGTGAGCCTTGGTATGGTCCATGTGGGGGTCCGTGCCATGGTATAGTGAGTTGGGGGTGGCCAGGAACCACCCCAAAACATAAGTCATGGCCCACGGACCACCCCATGATCCGCGAGCCTTGAAACGGTTAGTCAAGTGGTCTGTTGAGTGGGGAAGAACTTTGTCCTGAGCTGGGGGTTGATTCTTGGGCCATATATGGCTCCACAGACTAGTACACGGTCCATGTGAAGCCACACAACCCATGAATCCTCTCGTCAAGTGGTCCAGAAAGTCCTCCGAGGGTTCGTGTTAACATTTTGGCTAAGTGTCGTTTGTTGGTAGGTTGAACGGTCTGTGAGTCATCTTCGTGGGAACTGTAGCTACACCATTTGACTCTTCTTGGAAATTAAAAGTCCGTTTCATTAATGGTAATTTCGTGATTTAATAAATCCCTAAGCCTCTTTTAGGTATCCTAAGGTCCCCTAAACCCCTAAATCAAGACCCAAACCCTTATTCATCCATTCTAAGCCTCCGCCAAACACTTTGAGAATTCTAAAATCCTCTTGACCTCCATTGAAGAAACCTTGAAGAAATTGGGGAAGACGACCTTG
>JBCEWC010005819.1:0-24198 GCA_038996855.1 Solanum aculeatissimum | reverse complement strand
TTATTTAGTGTCATACTTAACCATTACTTCTTTTGATAATTCTCTCTTCATAAAGTGATGGAGACTAAAGCTTTCTTCAAACATGATTTTTGTGGGTCTTTCTCCAGTTAATATCTCAAACATTATAACTCCAAAATTGTATATATCATCTTCACATTATGTCATATCATCATATTATATTATTGATTAGGAACATTGATCCTCTAAAACTTGCCTGCATATTTCATTTAGACATTCCAACTATGACTTGTTTCGATTGAGCATCTGAACATCATATTATACTAAAAGTGGGAAGCTCTATTCTCCAAAGTTGGATTACGATTTTTCCCCTGCTATAAATCAAAATATTATAAAATATCTAATTTAATTAAATATTAATTATAATAATCTCCCATAAAATATTTAGTTACTCTGTATCTTAGACTTTTTAGTGACCCTTTTAAAATCATTTTAATGGCTCATCATATTTAGCCCACGTTTGAATTACTTTCATCTTCAAAATGTTATAACAAAGATATCATTTATTGAGTATTGACAATTCATTGTCATTTAGTGATCAGTTTTTTTGGTTTGCCATAAGTATTTTTTTTTAACGGATATTGCTTCAAAGAAAAAAGTAAACATCAAGAGGAAACATCAAAAGTTGCATTTTGTCCATAATAATTGTGGACCTTTTGGTTCTTTTTTGGCTAAAGAGTAATAATTATTTTACTTCTATATAATAGGATTAGTATCAACTTCTTATAAAATGCACCTCCACCCTTAGAAGTTTCTCACGTCGGTGAATGATGTTTTCTTCTTTCTATTGATCAAGTTTTCTCAATTTCAAATAAAATTTGATTGCATACACTCTTTGATGCGGTGAGTTACATTCGTAAAATTGGGTTGCCAACTTAGATTATGGCCAAATTCATGAAAAAAAATAAAAATTTGGCTTACAGTGGAGCTCATAGCCTCTCATAGAATTCAATTTGACTTTTATAAAGATGCATATTTTTTATTGTTTTCCTTCACGCTATATTCTTAGTTAAGCTACTTATTATGTTGTATAACATTGAAATTTACTATTATTTCTAAAAGATATTTTGGCTTTATTTCATTTCTTCAAGCATGTTTCTTCGATATTTGCTTGTAATGTTAAAAAAAATGCAGGTATTGTCAGTTTTGTTTGATTATTTAGTATTTTGGGCTTTTGATTTATTTAAGTTTAAATTTATTTTTTAATAAATTTTTTGTTACTTTATTTATATAGCCTCATCTTATCTAAAAGGGGCTTGTAGTTACAATATTGATTAATTTTTGTGTTGTTATATTGTATATTGTGTTTTTGAATATTTTTTTGAATTTTATAATATGCATCACATATCTTTTTTTTTTATGTGGGTGTGATTTTAAAAAATTTAAACAAATTAATATGGGATACACGTGCGATGCACGTGTTCCGGAAACTAGAAATACTTACAATAAAATGTAGGCACATTTACAAAAAGTAGACTATAAGGCCCAATATCCTTCTAGGTGACACAAAGCCCAAATCCAACCTAGCCGTGCAACGGGGAATGGCGGTCGAATTCGGACCCAAATTCCGATTGGCCTGCTAAGATGAATTGAAATTGGAGTGTCGATTTCTTCGGCCATTCCCATTGAATGACCACCACTCTTCCTCGCCTACGAACTTCCTCATCCCCATTCTCCTCCTCCCGATCTCTTTCTCCGGCGAAATTCATCTCCGTACGTTCATCTCAGTTCCTCTCTCCTGTTCTATATCTTCCTAATTTTGTCTACGTGAAACAAAAACCCTAATCCCCCTTTTTCGTGTCATTCAAATGTGAAATTGTTGTAATGATTTATGTCTTAGCTCCTCACTGCTTAATGAAAGCTAAAGTTTCGATTTGTTAATTGTTATACCTATTTTTATGTGCTTATTAGTTAATTTATAGACATTAGTTTATTTCTTTACCATCTGAAACTGCTTCCTTGAGCTGCGATGGTCGGCTTATTTGTCTTTGTGTAACGCTAATCAGTTTTTATTGCATTTTATCTGAGAAACGAGATTCTTTTTATCTTTAAAAAGATGACTAGAAGATGAAATTTATGCATATTAATATTTTGAGCTTAGAGTTACTAGGATCCTAATGTTTAATTTGCTTCTAGATTTGGGGTTATAGTTTGTGTTGGAATAGAATGGAGAATTAAGTTTGGATTCCACATGAAAAAAATTTCATCTTGCTTGCTGCTCGTGTTTTATGTTTCATACTGCATACAAAATGAATGGAGAGGGGGACGGATCCCGTCTTTTTTTTGTGTTTGTGTGATAAGGAGAGAAAGACGCCCTTTACAGACAAAACAAGAGCATTGAGTCATTGAGGATAAGTGCCAAGATAATGAAAAATAAACTTACTCTTTGGAAAGAGAGAACATAGATAAAGTAAAATTTACAAGAAATTTGAACTGGATTTTTTAATAAAAAGCTGGAATTGCATTGGCACGAAAGTGATAATGCTATGCTTATAGTACAACTGCACTAGCTATGTGGGGAAGAAACTATATTTATGTTTTCTTGCTGGTCTATTGGGGTTATAGATTTATTTCTCCCTTGTGGATTTTTGTTACAGATTTGTTGCAATGATAAACTTCATGTTTTGTTCTCTAGACGTCCTTTGCTTTTTTCTTCTTATTGTGTTTAAACCTTTGTTGCCTGATAATTACGAAAATTTCGTTTACAGATAAGGAGAACATTATATGACAGTGTAGCATAGAGAAAGATCATGGCTGTAGAGGCTTTTGCCAAAACAAATTTGATGGAAGATATGGATGATGATGATGATGTGCCTTTAGTTTTCAAACGAACTAGTACCACATCAAAGCAGAATCAGTCGAATTCATCATCTCAGAAGCAGGATGGACGATCGGGGCGGCAAGTTTCTGATGTACGTTCTCCTAATGGTCAGAGCTCTAGTACTCATAAAATTAAGACAGTCACCTCTTCTAAGGCATCTCCAGCATATTCACCTTTGACTAGTGCAAAAGCATCACCTTCATCAAGCAGAACATCTCCTGCACCAAACTCAAAGCCATCATCTTCTGCAGGTAATCAGGCAAAAAATGTTAATCAGCAATCCAATGCTCCTAAGGAGTCGAAGCAAGCTGTTGAACCAAAATCTGAAGCTGAGGATTCTGAAGATGATAAACCATTGAGTGTGAGGCTTCCTTCTGGGTTATCTAAGAGCAACTCTATTCATGCCAACAAAGTGCTTGGTACTTCAACATCAGTTCAAAAGTCTAAACCTCCCAAAAAAGTGGATTCAGATGATGAAATTCCCTTAGCATCAAGGTTTCAAATGAAACCCAATGCAGGTGCTTCCACTAGCAAGTTTTCTGATTCTGAAGAAGTTAAGCCTAAGATTCGTCAAAATGGTTTGCCATCTGCGACAGTTTTAAGTAAGAGACCCCCTGGTGAGGGCAAGTCTGCTGCTCAGGCTTCAGTTAAAAAGCCTAGACTTTCTGATGTATCTACACCTGTTTCTAGCAAGCAACTGTCTGTTAAAACTGAAAAGAAGACAGAGGACGATGACGATGACGATGTTGTTCCTATATCTCAGAGGATGAAAAAGGCAGCAGTACCTTCAGCTAGTAGAGTGTCATCCATAAAGAAAGCAACTAAAGTTGTTTCGTCATCGATGAAGAAAACAAAGAAGAAGTTTAAAAAGACCAAGTATTCTAAGTCGTCAAAAGTGCAGCCAAGCTCTGGTGAAGGGCAAAAATGGACTACGTTGGAACACAATGGTGTGATTTTTCCACCCCCATACAAACCTCATGGGGTTAAGATGCTCTACAAGGGAAAGCCTGTGGATCTTACTCCAGAGCAGGAAGAGGTCTCAATCTGTCTCTGGTTCCATGTGTCTCGTTCATGTCTTTGTGAATGATTTATTCTCAGTACATCAATTTCTTTCTGCCTGCAGGTCGCAACCATGTACGCCGTGATGTTAGACACTGAGTATATGAGTAAACAGCAGTTCAAAGAGAATTTCATGAATGACTGGAGAAAAATACTTGGAAAAAACCACGTCATTCAAAAGTTAGAAGATTGTGATTTTACCCCTATATATGAGTGGCATCAAAGTGAGAAAGAGAAGAAGAAGCAAATGAGTACAGAAGTAAGTAAAAAATTAAGTTAGAAAATATGGGGATTTGTAGTTATTTTGTGACTTATTCCATAGTTAGTTCATTTTTCTTATACTTTTCCATCTTCTAATTGTTGGTTAGCTTTCTTTATGAGTTGCCAAATTGTTAAATTTTAAAATTTCTGATTCTGTCACTTGTGACAAACTTCTGAATTTGTTTGGCAGTTGTATGATCTCACTCGGTAGAGCCAACATATCCCAGTCACCTTTGGAATAAAAAAGATATCTATGTTTTACAGTGTAGAAATGCATAGATTTCCTGTGTGGCGGATATGCTACTTGCATATCTTATGGTAGTACGTGTTTGGCAGGTGATCTTTTGTGTAGGCATTTGATGCATACATTTGTCTAACCAGCATGAATCTGGCATTTCGGTCAACCTTATAAAATAGTTTTAGCTGCATTTGCTTAATTGAGAAGATTTGCAGAGACTATGCTTCATAGTATATTCTAAGCCATCCTTATAAATGCAATAGATCCGATCACATTATTGTTTTATATACAACCTCTACTTCTTAATCCATGTTGCTTGGACTCTGCAATAATGTTGCTGCACACGTGTCCAATCCTTCAAAAATGCACTGCTTTGAAGGATCCACACATAAGTGGATTTGATCACTATTACTAGAAATCTACTTAGTAATCCTATGAGGGACCAAGTTTCCTTCATTTTGATGGTGGGAGTGTTTTCTAGCTCACTTAAAAATGACTCATTTGGCAAAAGGTTTATCCTAAGTTTTTGCTTTTACTGGCTGCTTGTCCCTTTCTCCTTTTGATTTTTTTTTCTAATCCTTTTTCTTCATGGGTGGGTAGGGCATTTTCCAGAATATTGGTTGTGTTTTCCCCTGCTACATTTGAAAAAATAATTGGCGTGCCTTCCACTTCTACTATCACTGACTGTTCACCCAAAAGATGTGTGACATTTTGTCGAATTGGCTGAATGTTACCAAGTCTCTGACATTTTGCTTCTCAGTCTGATCAAGGCGGTCGTACCTATGTTTGTCGTTAACCTAATAGCCAAGTACATTAAGCTCATAGTATTTTAAAAGTTTTCTTCTAAAACACTGCCTTGCCTATTTTGCAGGAGAAGAAGGGATTGAGAGAAGAGAAACTTAAGCAAGAAGAGAAGTACATGTGGGCTATTGTGGATGGTGTTAAAGAGAAGGTTTGGTTCTGTTTAACTTTAGCTTTTAGCATTGTCTTGCTTTCAAATATGGTACTTAAAGTGAAATGATGTTGTGTTATCTTTAAATTTATTCCAATGGGATTATAAGATGGTCTTACATCTTCTTCTTTCTCTTAAAAAGGGTCTTATATCTTCTTTTTCTCTGGGATGTTTCTTCTTTCTTTTTTCAACATCATCTGCTGTTATTGTGTGCTTTTCGTTATTAGTCTCTTTCTTTTTCTTTTTCTTTTCCTTTCTCTTTTTCTCCATATCTAGTTTATTCTGCTTATCAGTTTTTTGAGACGAGGGTTCCCAGGAAACAACCTCTCTATCTTTGTGAGGTAGTGGTAAGGTCTACGTACATCTTACCCTCTCCAGACCCCACTTGTGGGATTCCACTGGGTATGTTGTTGACTGTTGTTGTATCTGCTGTTATTCTGGTAATTTCATCTTATATTAGCTATGCATTTATTCAGCTTGCACAAATTTTTGGTTGGAGGTGTGAAGCAACCAGAATTCTTTTGTGTTTCATTTTTCTGATCCGTTGCTATTCCAGTAATGATTCTCCTTGACTGATCTCAAACAACATTGGGAGCTTTATTTCCTTTATGTGTTGTGTGTAGTTTAAAAAACTCCTTGTAGTCATCTTTGGAATTTATTTTCCTGAGTAAACAGTCTCTCTACTTCTATGAGGTAGTGGTAAGGTCTGTGTGCATTCTACCCTCCCCAGACCCCACTTGTGGGATTCCACTGGGTATGTTGTTGTTGAGTAAAGCTTCTTTTTCTTATTAATATAATAAAGTTTCTGTTTTAAGTTGCATTTAAATGGGGTTTGCAGGTTTTCAAAGTAGATTTTATGAATGCCTAAATGTATTTCCCTGTTGCATTTTCCTTACAAGAACATTTCATCTTTAGTTTCTGTAACTCTGTTGAAATTTTGGATAGGACCTGATGTGTGTTTTGCTTCTTGATGTGAAAATAGTGATTGTTTAATCCATACCTTTTGCTCTTATCTGATGTTTGGTTGCATGGGATGACTATTCTAGGTAGGATTCCTCAGATGGAAAGAGAATAAAAATGCCTTCCCATTGTCATGTATTGCTGAAGTACATGGATTTTATTTAAGAAAAGAGAAGTCGAAAGATGAATTAAAAGAGTCGGAATGTTCACTTCTTGAGTAAGAACAAGGAATGAGGTTCATTGACTTGGATGAAAGGGTTTTCCCTAGAATGAGATACCCTCTTTTTAACAATTCCAAACTGGAGAATGAATGTAATTGAATGATGGTTTGTTTAATGAGATATCACATAAGAAATATCTCTTCTTTTATATGTATGTGTGGGGAAGAGAGGATAGTCTTGTTTTTGGAACAGAAAACTTCTAGCTCTGGTCTGGTGGAGCAAGTTTTGTTTGTTTCTGTCTGTTGGTGATTTCTGTACCTTTGAGCTCATGGGAAGTTGGATGGTATTTGCAGCCGTGTTGATAGGTGACAATTTAGAAAAATAAAATGATAAAAAGGAAGATGTTGTAATGAGCTCATGGGCAGTTGGATGGTATTTGCAGCCGTGTTGATAGATGACAATTTAGAAAAATAAAATGATAAGAAGGAAGGTGTTGTAATCCATTGTTATATATTGTTTTCACATGTTTTTGCTGGTTGCTTCATAATCCTTTTCTGGATGATTCTTTGTTTCCATTCTTGAGCTGTTTCATGTGCCATCAGTACGTTCCTTTTTTGGCATTTTTTTTGTTTTCTAGCCCTATGATATTGAGCCCCCTAGCTTTATCTAAATTCTCAATCTGGAGCTTCCCCTTCCTTTTAGTTTGATGTGCCAACATGTTGTTCTTTTTTCGTTTTTCACCCCATTAAGTATCCACCCTTAAAACCAGAAAGGCCCGTGGTATAGGGAGCACAGAGAACTTGCAAACCAACTGCAAATGGTCTGATCATTTAGTTATGTGCAGGTTGGGAACTTTCGGGTTGAACCACCTGGATTGTTCCGTGGCCGTGGGGAACATCCAAAGGTATGTTGACCTTTTATTTTTTGGGTTAAACTGGCAAAAACAATATACAATGTGCAGAATGGTGTATTTTTTATGTTTAGGTACTTCAAGTTTCACTGTGGTATTGACTATTGATGGATGTTGCTTTGAATGGTACAGATGGGAAAGCTAAAGAGACGGATCCAGCCAAATGACATCACAATAAATATCGGGAAGGGTGTTCCAATACCAGAGTGCCCCATCCCTGGCCAAAGGTTATTTTTGTTCTTTCTCCTGTTATCCTTTTGGAAGAATAGTCTATCTTTTGGAGGATGGTAAAAGAAGTAAGAAATATCTCTTTGCACCATATACAAGGTAAAAAGCTAGAGTTTCACCTTCATTTATTTTTCTTCCCCTTGTTGGCTTGGCAGATGGAAGGAAGTAAGGCATGACAACACAGTAACATGGTTAGCATTCTGGAATGACCCTATTAATCCCAGAGAATTCAAATATGTTTTCCTGGCAGCCAGTAGTTCCTTGAAAGGGCAAAGCGATAAGGAGAAGTATGAGAAAGCAAGGCGTTTGAAGGTACAATGAAGCAGTTGGCAAAACTTCTGATCAATGATTTTCTGTTTTTTTTTTTTAAATGTGACTGGTTGCACATGGATGATTGGTGGCTATAACTGTCTCTCATTTGCAGGATTACATAGAAGGCATTAGATCTGCATATACAAAAGACTTTACAAGTAAAGATCCTGTGAAGCGTCAGATTGCAGTTGCAACTTATCTTATTGATAAATTAGCTCTGAGGGCAGGGAATGAGAAGGTATCAGGAACACTATCTTATTATTTTTTCTTAGATATTTAACTAGGGGCAGCATAGATCTCAAAAGAGTCCGAAATTCCAAAACTGGTTGTCAATGCTGGTTTAGGTCTTGTCTCTTTTGGAAGTATTTGCAGTTGTGTAGAAGGAAGAAGCTATAGCAATATATGTTACTCCTGTCTTTCCAATTGACATAAATTTATGAATGGTACTAGCGAACTACATCACTAATAAACCACAAAGCAAAATAATTTAAGCGGAGATCAATTTATCCAAAAAAACTGAAGGTGAGAGATCAGTGTTCCAGTTTTTAATATTCTTTCTATGGACCATGCTTTTGCCTGCAGAGGCATGGGACAATGCTAAGGTTGCGTAAGTGTTCTTAGTTGTATTTCAATGTGACGCAGGATGACGACGAAGCTGATACAGTTGGTTGCTGTACTTTGAAAGTAGAGAATGTAGAGCCAGTACCTCCAAATATTTTGAAGGTATTATGGTTTTATTTAACAAAAGCTAAGTTGGAAAAGCCCTAGGAAGCTTACTCCTGGACAGGTTCTTAGTTTTGTGCAATTAATTGCAATACGTAGAATTGACTTTGCTTTCTTCAGTTCGATTTTCTTGGTAAAGATTCTATCAGGTACCAAAATGAGGTGGCTGTGTATGAGCCTGTTTTTAAAGCTATTCAACAGTTCCGAAGTGGTTAGTAAATGCTGCTTTTATGCTAGAATGTATTCTTTGATTTTTTTTTCCCTTCATGACATACATGGATACGCTTGATTTCAGGAAAAAAGGGCGGTGACGATCTTTTTGACAAGCTTGATACGAGTAAGCTTAATGCCCATCTAAAGGAACTCATGCCAGGCCTCACAGCAAAAGTATTTCGTACATATAATGCTTCTTTTACATTGGAGCAGCAAGTAAGTTGTTTTCTGAGACTAGAAGTTTTGTTTGACTACTGTGTTATCCGTGACTGAGCCCCCACACACAAAAAAGAAAAAAAAAAGGTGCTGTTTGTCAACCAGAGCTAGTTAGAGTTGTGAAGATTCATCATAAGTTGACGAGTTTTATGTTGGCTGTCAACTTACTATAACTCTCTCCGCCCTTGTCGGGTATGGGACCAGCAATCTGACTTACCCCTCTTCCCTTAAAGAGTGAAGGTCGCAGTTCTATATTGGAACTGCCTGGCAGCTTTTTGAATAATATTTTACCTTTTACTGATCAAGAAAAGGGGGAAGGCTTTGTTTCCTCCATCTTGGTCAGGTAGCACAAATGTTGTACGAAGTTTGGTTTGAGTTGAATTAACTAAGAGATGGGATCTGCTTATCCATTTATGTTTTTCTTATATGAGTTTGATTGGTTTGGGTTAAAGTAGGATAATGCACTAAGTTAATGTTGTTTGTGCTTGGTTTTCTTAGAAAACTTGATGAGCTATACTATGCAGTACTCTTTCTTGTACTGCTTTGAGATATGCCGTCTCATTTGCCAGGGGAATGGATGATAAATGAAAATGTTACTTATAGAATTAAATAGGATGGTTGAAATAGAGAAGTGTTCTCGGAGTGTTATATGAGTTCTTCTATGGAAAACTACTGTTAGATGCACAATGTTATGTGAGAGTAAATATTGGAATTATCTCTAAGGTCAACCTATCTGCAACATAGGTTTAAAGTAGTTGCACTTATTAAATGGATGTGTGGTCATACAAGATTAGAGAGAATTATAAATGATCACATTCGAAGAAAGGTGCAAGTACGCACACAAACAATAATTAAGAGGGGCGCTTGAGATGATTTTGTCATGTCTCAATCTCTAGATGTAGCTGCTTGTAGGTGTGAAACAATGATGATTGAAGGTGTTAAAAAGGACAAGGTGGGCCTAGAATTAAATTGAAGGAAGTCCTGAATAATCTACAATATGTCAGAACTCGTGTTGACTTAGTAAATAATAGGACATAATGGAAAGAAAAAAACCCATATAGATGATACCGCTCAAGTTTTGGTCATGTTGGTGCGTTTACTTGGTTGCTAAGTTTTGGTCATGTTGGTACATTCTTTAGGTCTGAAATGCTTGCTAGGAGTCTTTTAGTCTTGTTGAAATTGTATATGCCAATAGGAGTCTTTTAGTCATGTTAAAAATGTAATATATGCCAGTAGAAAATGTAAGAATTTCTTTTATAATTATTTTTTTTAAAGAGAATTTCTAGTGCTAATAACCTACATTTTTGAATATTGGATTGAAACTGATTGCTTGTGGCGACATGAATAGTGAGGATTCACATAGCCAACCCCAACTAGCTTGGGATTTAGGTGGTGTTGTTTTGATGTGGCTGCTTTTGAATAGTTTTAGTTAAATATAGAGCGTGTGATTTTATACAAAGATTACAAGTTAGAGATGATCACATTCGGGAAACTCCTTTAGACTCGGACACCCGGTGCAAATAAAAAAAAGAAAGAAAAGAAATGATCACATTCAACAATCCTTATAAACAGAATATATAGAGGATAAAAGTTTGTTGGAAATAGTCTGATGGTGTGCTATGTAGATCTTCGGATGCATTGGTTGCAAAAAAAATCATGATAGTTGAAGGTGTTTAAAGGAGGTAGTCATAAAATCACACGGAAAGAAGTTATTTCAAAAGACCCACAATATCTTGGAATTCGTGCATTGCTAAGATGAAGCACAATAGAAGGAAAAAAATCCATGTACGAAATACTAACTAGTTATTTAGGGTTTAGTCTGGTTGGTTTGCTCAATCCAGTGATTCCTAGAAGCTTTTTTGGTTATTTTGGAGTTTTGTATGTCAGTAGAAAATGTAGAGTACTTCCAGCGCTGGAGAACCACTCGTTTTTTGATGAAGTAAGGAGAATTCATTAGTAGGCATCAAGAAGGTGCAAAAAGCATAGCGTTGGAGAACCATTATTGAGTGTTGGAACGAGACAGGTCTACTTGGAGAGAAATTAATAGTGAGGATTCATATAATCGATTCAAACTAGTTTGGATCGAGTCTTGGTTGTTGTTGTATGCTTTCGAGTAGTTTTCACCTTGATAAATTGATGCTTAGTTTGACTAAAATATTCAGTTCGAGTCTAATGATAGATAATTTCAACTAGAAGTTGAAGTTTTCTGGATTAGTCATAGTATGGTCAATGCAAGGTCCTGCTAAATTTGCTAATCAAAGCCCCGAAGAGCAGAAAATTTGTTGATGTGTCTTTTAATAAAATGTACGCATGCTGTTCTTGGTTGTCACAAATTAATGGATGTTGTTTCTATTGGTTTTGTGCGAAATTAGAGATTATGTTCAACTCAATGGAGCATTTGTTCAGTCTCAGCTTGGGGGAAAGCTGTTCGTCATCTATTAATTTTACTTGGCTTCTGATTGAATTTGAATAAGTATGCGCTTATCCATGCTTGTCTAACTGAACTGAAGATCCAGTATGCCTTTCACATTACCAATTACCATGCACAACATTTTTTTTTTCCTGTGCTTATTTACATTGCTACTGATGGCAGTTGAGTAAGCTTACACAAGGGGGGGAGCTCGCTGATAAAATTGCGGTATATAATGTGGCAAATAAAGAGGTAAGACTAACATGAAAAAAGGGTCTAGTTCTGATTAGGACACTGGTTATAAAAATTTCCGTTACTATGTTTATATTTCTTGTTGCAGGTTGCAATAATTTGTAATCACCAGCGTACGGTCTCGAAGTCCCACAGTGTACAAATTTCAAGGTTGAATGAGAAGATAGATGAGTTAAAGGTGATTATTTTTCGTCTTCATTCTCTGTAGTTACATTTCTCTCTGATAAGTTTCTATAATGGGAGTGGCTAATTTTTATCATCAAAATAGAAGAGGATTGCTTATTGATGATATTTTACCTCCAGTTGACTTGTAGACAAAATATTTGCATTTCCTTAGATTGTGATTGTGTTTTCGTCAGGCTGCTTTGGAAGAATTCAAAGTAGATTTGGCTCGGGCCAAAAAAGGGAAGCCTCCAGTGAAAGGCGCCGATGGCAAGACGAAGAGGAACTTGACCCCTGAAGCGTACAATTGCTATCCTTAACTCGAGCCTTCCACTCTTTGTTTTAGTTGCTGATATGTAAGTGTTAATGTTTGCAGATTACAGAAAAAAATAGATCAAACCACTGTGAAGATTGAGACCATAGAGAGGCAAATAGAAACGAAAGAAGAGTTGAAAACTGTGGCTTTGGGCACATCAAAAATCAACTATTTAGATCCTAGGATCACTGTGGCATGGTGTAAACGCCATGAGGTTCCCATTGAAAAGGTAAATACCTCTTTTACAATGTCTTATGTGAAGTGTACTTCCATGAATTTCATCTCTTATTTCGAATTGACCTTGTGCATTGTTGTTGTCTTTTGATCCTTGTTCATCCATGCAGATGTTCAACAAGTCTCTTCTAGCAAAGTTTGCCTGGGCAATGGATGTAGAACCTGCGTTTACGTTCTAAAGTTTTGGTGGCTGTTGTAGTGTAGGACATCTCTTCAAAAGCCAGTCTCCCTCCTAATACCCAATTGTTCCATTTCCCCATCCCCCTCCCCCTCCCTTCTGGAAAGAGAATAGGAAAAAAAAGGTTCTATTAATTTTTCACTTAAAAAGAAGAAAAAAAAGAAAAGCGATCTTTTATCATTGTCTGACATTTGAAAAATTTGTTTACTGGCTGGCCCCTGACGAATTCCTGTTGTAATTTAAGCAACTTCTGAATTTATGGGGTAAGTTTTCCCTAATTGCCTTGCCTCTCTTTGATTTTAGTTTCCGTTTGGAAATACTTCCAGGATTGAGCTTTAGATGTTCTAACTTGTTTCAAAATGATCAAGTGCCTGCCATGTTGTTCTTCAGGGAGGAATTACAAGATTTCTGGATGAAGTGGTTCATCCATGTTTATTGTATCCGCTAGGCATCAACAGATAATTGTAGATGGGTTGATTCTTGAAGATTTTGAAATTGGATCTTTGGGTTGTAACAGACCCCTTTTAGTGTCAATATCAAAACTATTATTAGCAAATGTTTTGTTCCTTAGATTACTTTTTGCTATCAAGATAGGTATGAAGTAAGCAGTATGATAATAGTAGTACAAATCGGGAGTTGCAGGTATACTTTATTTGATAGTTTTGAGTATCAAAATTTGGCAACAAGACTTGGAGCACGACGTTCTGTAGTAAGAAAAAACTTAGAAGTGGAAACCAATAGAGAAAAAGAAGAGTTGTGAATCTGAGGTTTTGGATTCGAGTTTTAGATGTGTAAAATCTTTGACAGGGAGTGTGTTGGCCTTCAAATGGGGCTTTATGTGGGGTGAATTTTAATTAGTTGGGCTTCAAGGTAAATGAGAAATGAAAAAGAAATATCCAAAAATGTGACCTTCCACGCCTTTGAGGGAGTTTCTGAAATTCCTCTTCCCCCTTTTATAGAGAAAAAAAATGATCGAAATGGTTCTAGCTTTGGTTCCATTTGGTGCCTGATGCTAATGAAAACGATTCTTAATGTATTTTAAAAAGTGGCTATGATCACAATTCAAATAAGTAAAGATAATTGCTATTTTTTCTGTTAAAACAAATGGAGGTCTTCCATATGTACGCTGTCGTGCATTATAAAATTACTGGTATCTTTTAGTAGTATTTGATTTTAAAAATCTCATTAAATTTTCTAACCTAAAAATATTTGTGACTGACTCGAGGAAAAAAATGTTGTTGGAAAAAGTATTGCTCATGCTCTATTTTATTTTTTTTTTGAAAATTATATGTATATAAAAAAAGTAAAAAGTTTATAAAAAAAGTAGCTCATGTTTTATTTACCTAAAACATAGTTCAAAATTAGCAAAATTACACATGACTACACAATGTATATTACTTATACATGAGTTATACACTAAATATACATTATGATACATAAATATACACTGATTATACATGTCTATACAACAATGTTAATTTTTTTTAATAATTTTTTAAGTTTAGTATCTCTTGATATAATTTGTCCCTTTTTATGGTAAAAAGATGGGCGTTGGTTATTGGGTTCAAGAATCAAGACTAAACTAATCACCATTTAAAATACACTACTTTAGTGTATGTGCATTGCACATATGAATCATTTCAATTTTAAAAAAATTATATAAATATTATTAGTTTGATGCAATAGTTTAGTCTATTGTGATACAATAAAGATGAAAAAATCAATTCAATTACTTATAACATAGATATGTTAATAGTTTTTTTAATATATAAAGTAATAATTTAGAGTTGAACAGTTAGAACTTAAATAATTAATTGACTAAGATTTAATATAACAAAAGATTCCTAAATATAAAAGGAGTAGTTTAATATTTCCAACATAATTTCACTGATTTTTTTTCTTTTAAAATTTGTTATATTACATACTTATATTAATATGATATTTGATAGTTAAAATTTTGTTTATTATTTACATAGAATAGTCCTAAATCATTTCAATTTAAAAATTCTATATAAATAATACTTGCTACTATTAAATAAATACAATATTCATGTAAATAAAATTAAATAAATCTTATTAGTTTGATGCAATAGTTTAAGTTATTGTGAACTGATAAGGATGAGAAAATTTTAAAGTCTTAAGTATTAGAAAAATAATCATATTTTTCCTTTCGTTTGCTTCACAACCTAGATAATTATTTATATAGAATAGTACTACATCAAAAGTAAATTCTAAATATAAAAAAATTCTAATTCAAAAGTGAATTTTAAAACTAAATAAATAAAAGATAAAATAATAAATTTAAAAAAATAATGAAAAAATAAGAGTCTTTTAATGAATTGTCTGTACTAAATAAAATCAAAGCCCATTTATCATCTCCCATTTTATATCCCAAACTGAAATGACTGGATTACCCCGATGAAAACTGAAAATTTCTGAATACTGCCCCTCAATAATTCGATCACGATCCCACTTCAATCCGAGTTGGGATCCAGCTTCTCTCTGTTTCTCTGTACGTCTTCCGCTGCATTTTATTCCCGTATATCTGAATCAATTTCTATAATCTAGTTCATATTATGTGTTTTTGTTCAAATTGATTCTTCGATTTCAATTTTTTCGAATTTCAGAATTATGTGAATGTTGATTAGAGTGCATTGTATTCTACCAATCATAACAATTCTTTTTGTTGTTGTTGAACTATGCAGAGAATAAGATCCATTTGAGAGATTGTTGGTTAGATCCATAGCAAAATGGGATTCCTGGTGACAACTCTAATTTTTGTTGCAATTGGGGTTATTGCGTCTCTATGTGCCAGAATCTGCTGCAATAGAGGGCCTTCTACTAATCTGTATGTCCTTTTTTGCTTCATAATGTTATCTCTATTAAATTTCTATAGGATGAGGATGCTTACCTTTTCATGTATTTATTTACTTGGAACTACTCACAACAGACTTTCATATTTTGCTCCCTAATTTTAGTTTTGAATGTGTATTTGTAATGGTTGAGCTAATGCTCTTTGGTTACCTGTCAATTTATTTCTTTACCAATTTATATGTGCTTTCTTGAATTGCTAACTCAAAAGGTTAATTGCAATTATAGATTGATGATTTATTATTTGTATCTGGCTAAAAATATGTGAAAGTAAAGTAGTTTTTCCTTCTTCATCAGTAGCTTGGGATATTTTGAGATTGATTTCTTTGTTAATAATGCTGTGGAAGTATTTGAACTTTTTTCTCCCCCATAATGTGGTTGATTGTATTTTCTGATGCAGATTACACCTAACATTGATTATCACGGCGACTGTGTGCTGTTGGATGATGTAAGTGTTATGTATGGTTGAAATTTCTGGTTGCAATTTGATCACGAGAAATCATTTATTAGGCTTATATCATTATTTCCTATTCACATACATGCAGGAAGTATTACAAAGTAGTTAACAAACATATATCACACAAATGAGAATATCAACTAGCACCTACCTTGAAACAAGTCTTGAAGCTCTATAGAACAAGAGCTTTCCCCTTTTCCAAAATCCTAGCTCGTTCTTGATCTATAAACAGTCAAGAAAATACAATAATCAAATAACAATGGCCTAAATTACCAAGATTATATAAAAAATTCTTAACCTGTGGCTACTTTTATGATCATCTCTCCCAACTAGGGCTTTTCTCCACCATTAATTGCAGGTCAAGATCTTCCCCGTAACAATTCTCCTAGATTATGAGGTCTAAGAATTGATTTACGAGTTAGAGGAATGATTAATTTACCTTTGTTGATGAAGGTGGAAAATTGAAGAAAAACCACCCTAGGTCGCTTCTAGTCTCTTAAGGACAGTGGGAGAAATAAAAAATGAATTTGGGACTTTTCAAACTTTAAACCTGCGACTGTCTCGCCATGGCGGCCACTTATCCCATCGTGGCAGGTTGCACGGAGACAAAAACTTCATAACTCGTGTCCCAAGTCCTCATTTCACACTACACACCCTCAAAGCATGACGTTTAGAATTATACTCTTTGCTCCAAGATCGATTTCGGGAGTTTTACTCGTCCGAATTCAATTCCGTTAAGCCATACAAACGCCTTATTGTCTTGGTTATCAACTCAAATGATCAAACTTATAAATCAACCCTCAATCCATTACTTGATTGCCCTAGACCTCACACGACTTAGATTTCATCCAAGTCTGACCTAGGCTGAAAATTTTCAAGTTACTACTCGGAAGTTTTCTGGCCCAATCTCCTTCCCCATTGACCTACCCATAGCAATGGGGTTAGGTCGTTCCACCATGTGGATCCATTGAAGCTCATCTCGTTCCAGAAATTTAAAGTATATTGCATAAGATGACTTTGAACTGAACTAATGCTTGATATTTTACGCAATACCAAAATTTTCAATTATCTATTTATAAAATCGTTGTTTCATTATTAGTGTTGTTGTTTCTAGCTTAATATTTTTTCTTTAAAGTTTTTTCCTTCATTATGTTTGTTTCTTCACTAAAGCATGTGTCTTATTTATGTTTTCCCTAAAAGCTCCAGCAGACCTATAACATCTAGCAGTTAAAGCTTAAATCAGCATAACCCAGAACATCAGTGAGAGAGAGCAGATGATGTATACCAAGTGAACAATGTCTGACTTGAGCTTATGACTTATTGGCTTAGTTGGAAGAAAATATAGATACCTTGATTACATTTTCTTGACATAGAAGAGACGGTGTTAAAATTGTGATAGAGAATGCAAGACTTCAGAAGATTCATGGGTGCTGGAGTTTTGATCTTAAGATGACGAAGAAGGTTGGAAAAATAGAAGACTCTAGAAATGATGTATAATTTCCCAAGGATTAAGTCGCTTGCAAAGTGAGACTATGTGAAGCAGGGAAAAAAGAGCAATAAAACCTTTCTCAAGTTAAAAAATATGATTTCTCTTAGCAGTGTGCTGTAATAAGTTAAGGAGACTAGGGGAGATCATCTGCCTGTTACCTAATAGGCCATAAGGTTTTGAAGTGCAAGCCTGCACGAAATCAAATTAACAATTTAAATTGATGAAATTACTCATTCAACTTCTATGGTATGAAATACTCCAAAGTTTTCTGGTAAATTCATAAAGAAATTACTTGAAAGTTTACTTTCAATAGGAAAGACTGAATCAGGTTTAACTGCAAACATACAAATATTCCCCTGCCCTAATTTTTATTTGACGTAATATGAATTTTATGGTGAAATTTGTGATATGATCAGGACGTTTTAATACATTGGGATTTAATTATCTTAGATAGGATTCGGCCCCAGGGCGTAACTCAAGTGGCAAAGGGTGGAGGATTTGTGGTTGAGGTCACAGGTTAAAGCTCCACACCATGCAAAATGAAGTCTGGTATTTAAGTGGAGAAAGGTTAGAGGGGCGGGCCCATTATCCACCGAGTTTAGAAGGTTGTGGTTTGGTCCAAAGGGTGGGCCACAGACGGATTTTTAATCTATTCTCTGAATTTTCACTTTTCAATTTCGAAGTTTATCTTGAACTGATGAACTATTTGATAATTTTGCATAATCATATTGCAAAGAGAGTGACATAAGTTTGATTAGCAGTTGGTTTCTGTAGGAAAAAAAAAGAAAGAAAAAAGTTTGCTTAGCAGTTGTCCTCAAGGGGATGGTTGACTGGTAGAGGTCAAGTGTTCAATTTCAGTTGGAACACTCAGCTTGAGTTCTTGTTAAGCCATGGTGGCAGGTTTACCCAACACATGTGCTTGTAGTGTAGATTGTAACAACTAACAAGTTGCATGGTTAATTAGTCAAGATGTGCGCAAATTGGCTTGGACTACATCTGAAGAAAAAGTTTGATTAGAACCTTTAAGAGTTGAAATTAAAAATTATTGTAGTATTTAGTTGTAGTTACTGTTCAGACTGATTTGTCATGCTTTTCTATAGTATTTTGCCATGACATTTTCACTTTCATTATTTCCTTTTTCATACTGCTTTGAGCTGTTTTTCCTAGAGCCGAGGGTTTATCGAGACTAACCTCTCTACTTCCAAGACAGAAGGGTCAGAGTTGCATACACTCTACCCTCCCATGGCCTCACTTTGTGGGATTACATTGGTTATGCTGTTGTTGTGATCCTGAAACCTGTAAAACACAATTTTGAAGCTCAAGACTCTTTTCCCTTGATAGTTGCTTCAGGAAGGAAATATGGAGCGCAAATAGTGGATTAGAATAGAAAATACCATCTAATGAGAGGCTTTTGAACCAGATATACCAGTGAATTGCTAAAAATGCGGTTTTGACTTTTTTCTCACTTTCCTCACCTCTGCTTTTACGTTGTTCAATCTCTTTTAGGTTTGAATCTTTTGAATAACTTGAAACCAATTTCTTTGTCTTCGTGCTTCACTTCTCTTTCATAATATTTCTAATTGCTTCATCGAATCTAAGTTTGTGTAGTGGTAATTTCTTTTTGCGAATAACATAGCGTCATCTTGTGAATTCTTGTCAAAGGAATCCGAAGAATACCACTGTTGGCAAATATTTTTTTTTTATTTGCACCGGGTGTCCGAGTCTCTTAGAGCCCCGACTAATCCCGGGGGTGCACAAGCCCTCGGCAAGGAGTTTCCCGCAAGTGCACCACGGTTAATTCAGGTTTTAACCAGTCCGATGGCCCTCAGAAATTATTTGCACCCAGTGGGCTGTTGGCAAATATTGAGGCCTTCACTCTGATTGATTCACTTGTATTGGAAAAAGAAACAGTCCATCTATCAATATCTTCTCTTAATTTTTCCAAAGGAAACCCTCTCAAATGGTTTGGTAATCTTCTAATTAGGGGGTTTCTATGTTAGCAGGTAGATAATATGATAGTTTCCATGAATCCTTAAGATAACTAGGAGTCATTATTCTTTAGGACACCACCCTTTTGTGTCATTTTACGTAATCATTGGTGGATCACGAACTGATTCGTGTTCCTCTCCCGTTGAATTGTATCTTAGTATAGACTGCTGGGATCATAGAACTCGTGGTGCCAAGAAAGTTTGTCTAAGAGATTTGATATCCAATTTAGATTCTGACAAGGTTAGACTTGAGAAGAATGGATAAATAATTGAGATTTTGATTATGTTCAAGGGCTGTGATTACTGTCTGAACAGCTGAGAAAAGAGCGAACGTGAACTCGTGTAGTCTAGAAATCCCAACTATAACTTCTCAATCTCCAAATGCAGCATTCAGTCAGGGCAACTGGCTTTAACAGTGCTGTAGTTGTCTTACCTCCAAATTTTGGTCGACTCCTCAAGTCTAGAACTATAATGATATCTCTTTGTTGTATCTATCTTGAGACAATTTTCCAATTCGAAACTTTGACAAGTCTGAAAGGTCTTTAGTTTTAGTTCTGCCCTATTTTTACATGCCTCAACAAGATATACTCACAAACATACAGCTTTGTTATGCTGCCGACAGATGTCTAAATTTGAGCTTGAGAAATTTTCTGTCCAACTTGTGATGGACATCTGTTATCCCGGTCAGGGAAGGCAGCAAATTTACTGGGTCCTAACTTTTTCCAGTTATTGAGGTTTACCTACACACGCACACAACCATACCTATCTCATTTTTATGTTAGTGCTTGAATGAAATTCATTTTTTGTTTTATCAAAAATATGAAGATTTCTTTCTTTCCTTTTTTTCATAAATAGGTGGGCGATTGTATATCTTGCACAGCTGAAACCACTCATTGTTCCAGTTTTGAGTGAAGGGGAGTGAGTGCATTGTATGTCGAATTTTGGAGGGTGTTGATAGATACTGGAGATTGCTGGTCCCTAAATATTCTTCTCTCAGGCTCTGTAATCTTTTCATCTGCTGCGAGTAACTTGAAAATTTAATTTGTATATTGTTCACCTCTTATAAAATGGTTCTTTAAGAACCACCATTATAATATCCTCTGCCAATTCTGACTGAGGGTGAGGAATATGTATTTTGGATTGGACTGAGTGTTAGATCGAGGGTGATAATAAATAATGAAATGGCTGTATGTTTCAATCTTAACGGATTTTTACACATAAATTTATGCTCTACTGCGAAAGTATTGGGTCCAAATGAACTTGGTATTGTAACGGTTGATCCACTTGGAGTTGAATTTTTTATCCCAACATACATATTTTCTGGAGAATTTACGCATGTAATTCGGAACCGCGTTCAAACTTATAATAGCTTGATCCCTAGAATGTTTTATTTCGATAATTGATTTGCTTGAGTGCATAATTTCTAAGATATCTTTCTCGCCAATAACTCGTCTATCAGAACTATAATTTTTGCTACTACAATGTGCATTGGAGATCAATCACGAAGAAGTACTCAGCCAAAAAGGCAGAGCATGTAACTTTTGTAAAATTCAAGCTAAGTTTGAACTATCAAATTTGGTGTGGTTCAATTCGAATCAAGAAAAATCGTGTATGAATTATATGTTAAAGTTGATATCTGAGCATATATTGAAGTGTACAAAAGATTCAGACTGATTTTGTCAGCTTCATTACTAGTAAAGAGGCAATTAGGACAAGAAGGAAGCTAATAACGGAAATGTATAAAGAAAAGGGTCACAATACTTATTGAAAGTAAAAAGGAAGCATCGTCTGCAGATCGAAGAGTGTTAATGAGAAATCTTTAGATTGAAGATGTTAGCAACCTTCTAACCCTAGGCTTGCAATCACCTTAGTCACATCTAAGTTCCTATTTAATAGGTCTATTTAGAATGAAAAGAAAGTCGATAAGACCAGGAAGAGAGGATTCTTTTTTCTCTCCCCACTTCAGTCCAAGTTGAACCCGTCCCCATACCAAGAAAAATAAACTAATCAACCAAGATTTAGTGACTAATTTAAAACCTCACAGCCACTTTCTTTCCTTTAGCTTGCAGATAATATGGCAGTAAGGAACTCTATGCATTGTTTAACATTAAAAAAAAAGACCTGCTAGACAGGTAATTAAAGACAGAGATAGTATTTAAATTGTTTTAGTTGTTAGTTTTATCATATTTATAGCTTTTGCTTCTGGGAATCAAAGACAAGGTTGGTGGAGAATTAAATTAGCAGTACAGTTGTAAATTGTAATAGTAGTCTAAAGCTAGTGGATTGCATTGTCAACAAACCAGTTGGTAATCCATCGACTTTATTAAAGAAAACAACATTAAATTAGAAGAGTACTTCTCCCCTTTTAATTTGTTGGTCTTATTTTCTTAGTTTTTAGTCCATTTTTTTAAAAAAAAGTCTCTGTCCTTTTTGGGTAATTATATAATTCTGACTTTCAACATTACTTGATTAACATCACAAGATTAAAAGATATTTTAGTAAATTAAATATATTTTTAATTTAAATCCATAAGATTTAGAAGTCTTCTTTCCTTTCTTAAATTTTGCGTCAAATCAAAATCAGACAAACAAATTGAAATAGAGACTATTATAATTTGTTTGGTTATGAGAAAATGATTTTATAAGAAAAGTCAATTGTGATGGAAGTAGTACTTTATTCAAGTGCTTCCACCTTCATGACTCTTTCATTGTTCCATATATTTGACTAATAAATCCCAGTGCTCACAGAAAAAAGAAAGCAAAGAAACATAAAACTCAAGAGGAAAAAGAATGGCATATGCCGCTCTTTCTTCACTAATACACACACTAAAACAACTCCTTCAGTCTAAATCACCTTTGATTAGTACTGGAAACACCTCTATACAACAACATGTTGAATCTGCTTATCAAAATCTATGTGATGTTCAAGTTTTTCTTGAGGACACCACAATGGAAGTTAAAGATATTGAAGATGTCAAGGTTGTTGAAAAGAGGATCAAAGATGTAGTCTACAAAGCAGAAGATAGAATTGATTCAAGCTTGAGAAGTATCATTCTACTAGATAATGGAGACAACGATCGAGAAATGGCTTGTAAAGCCTTCAATGAGGAATTGCAACAAGTGGAAAAAGAAGTTTGTTTTCTCAAGAAAGAGGTGATGATGATCAAGTTTAACAAGCATATTGGATTTAGCAAATTACCAGAAGCAGCAACAACTTCCTCCTCACCACGAAGAGAGGAAAAGATGGTTGTTGGGATGAAGAATGACTTCAACACCATACTAAATTGCATCAATGCTCAAACAAAAGAGCTAATAGTTATATCAGTTGTTGGTATGGGTGGTATTGGTAAGACAACTCTTGCCAGGAAAGTTTTTGATGATTCAGGTATTCGTTCTCAATTTGATAAACACGCATGGGTTACCATCTCTGCAGATTATAATAAGAGACAAATGCTTCTTGATGTTGTCTCCTCAATTACTGGAATCAATCAAGAAATGAGCAATGATAAACTACTAGAGACTGTGTACAAAGGTCTAAAGGGTAGAAGATTTCTAATTGTCATCGATGATCTTTGGAGTACTGAGGCTTGGGATCTAATGCGAAGAATATTTCCAAATGATAACAGTAAAAGCCGAATTATATTAACCACTCGTCTCAAAAGTGTTGCTGATTATGCTAGCTCTAGTGATTTTCCTCCTCATGATATGTCTTTTCTAAGTTTAGATGATAGTTGGAATTTATTTGCTGAAAGATTATTTAGAAAAGATCCTTGTCCACCACAACTAGAAGAAGTAGGGAAGCATATCATACAACAATGTGGAGGATTACCTCTATCCATTGTTGTCATTGCTGGACTTCTTGGCAACATAGGACGGACACACGATAACTGGAAGAAAATTGAGGAGAATCTGAGATCATTCTTTGGCACTGTTTCAGAGCAGTGTCAAGCAATTCTTTCTTTGAGCTATAATTGCTTGCCCCAATACTTGAAGGCATGCTTTCTCTATATAGGAAGTTTTCCTGAAGATATGGAGATTCGTGTTTCGAAGTTGATTAGCTCATGGATTGCTGAGCAATTCATAATGACAAGAAGCGATAAAAGGTTAGAAGTGGTGGCAGAGGAGTATCTACAAGAGTTAATGGATAGGAGTCTAATTTTGGTTGGTGGACGTCGGGCTAATGGAAGGATCAAAACTTGTAAAATTCATGATCTTCTAAGGCAGCTTTGCATAAGAGAAGCTCAAATTGATAATGTTGTGCATTTCACGAACAATGATGTCTCAGATGACATAAATGATCATCGCAGAGTGATCATTCCATATCTTATTCAGGATTATTTTCGTGATCATCCAAAGCATAGGAATGGTAAGATTACAACCCGCAGCTTGATCTTTATGGGACGTAAATCTTATGAAGTTACTGGAATATATTACTGGCCCAATAGTATTTCAAATTTTAAGCTTCTTAAGGTGTTGGAGGCACATGAAATTGGCTATGATTTCTCTCGTATAATACCTCAACTTGTGCATTTGAGATATGTTGATGCAAGAATAAACGATCCTTCTTCACTAGCCAAATTGTTCAATCTACAGACCATAATCATTTATTCACAAAAGAATAATGTGCAGCTCCCACCGCAGATTTGGACAATGTCCGAGATAAAACATGTGGAGATTACAAATGTGGATATGCCTGTTGGGCGGAAACGAGACCAAAATATATCTTTTCTGATGTGGAAGTTCAGACTATGCTGCAACCACAGAGCATAC
>JBCEWC010005818.1:0-24199 GCA_038996855.1 Solanum aculeatissimum | reverse complement strand
TTTGTATGGGGAGGGGGGCTAGGGATGGGGGCTGGGGGGAGGGGGCTTGGGGGAATGAGGGTTCGAGGTGGAGTAAAAAATTTAAATTTATAAAATTTGAATTTTTCTTAAAATAAATTTATTTTGGCCAATCGCAAATGTTTCTTTTACTTTTCTTTTTTAAAACTATAAATAGGTGGAATAGTATTAATGACATGATATTTTCTTTAAAAAAATATAAATAGATGGAATAATATTAATGACATGGCATCGCGGGATTGGACATAAAATCCACGTCATAGTGGGTATATCTCACGCACTTGGGCTGCTGGACAGCTGTGCCTAATTGATAAAAAATGGGCAAGTTGGAATGTCTGTTTGTACATTTTGAAAGTTAAAGTTTCAACTTATGATTTGACTGCAAGTTAAACGACTAATTTATGTATTGTGCCTATATATTAATAGAAGAAGACACAGTTTGATAATGTGTATCAATTTTTTTGAATACATGTACACTTTTTCTTATACATGAATACAATCGACTATATCAATTTAAGAAGAAGAGAAGATTTAAAAGAAAATAGTGTCACGACCCGGGAGGGTACCCTTGGCGTGGTCGACACTCAAAGACTATTGCTAGTCCCCAAGTGAACCACTTGACCTCATCACATTCATTCAATCAATATGTATAACACATCAGTGAAAGACTAAATAAAATAAAAGGTGGACAATCTCAATTATATAAAGGTCAAACCATAACAATAAGGCTAGTAAGAAAGAAACTAGCTCCAACCAATATCCAATAAATCAAATCAACTCTAGTCTATGAAATCTCTATCAACTGAACAATGGTGCCAATGACAGGTCCATGACTACCTCAAATAAAAAAAAGTCTAAAGTCTGACTCTAAAAACTAGATGGAATAAATGATATGCATCCTCCAAATTCAAGGAGAACTCACTAATCAACTGATATCGGGAATAGATCTTCAACGGAGTGCCTGTTGATGATATCTATTACCTACCTCTGCATCATAAAATGATGCAGTTCAAATGGACGTCAGCACGTGGAATGTACGAATATGTAAAATGGCTTAATGAAATAGATGTGGACAGAATAATAATCAACCTAAAAATACTCAATCAGAATGTCACAAGTCTAGAGAAGAAATAAAGAATCGGTCATAGACAATCTAATCATTCCAATCCAATAAGATTACTATCAGTATAGAACGTATCTGGAGTTTTTCTTATTCGACAATGATCACTTATGAGCCAGTGATCGTACAATAATCTCGTTGATATTGCCAAAACTGTTCAATACTTGCCAGGGTAAAGAACGAGTCAATCCAAAATGGATCGGATCAAATCAAACGAGTCCTCTATTCTTTCAAGGACCTATCCAGAATCTGACTTAATGGTTCCAATCCTCTTCTACGTTTGACGACATAGTTATTGGGTTCAAGTTGGACTTACTCTCACTCAATTTGGTACTCGATACTCCTCCCAAGACTCAATACTCATAAGACAATCTATTCAAATCAACAATAGTGAGTCTCTTAAAGAGACTCTTTCAGATCATCAACTCCATTAAATCAATCTCTCAATAATTCGACCAATCAATCCTATCAACCTTTTAAAGTGTGAATTACAGGACTATCAAGTTCGATAAACCTATCATCATGATCACATCACAATCACAGTCAACATTCTCAAATCAAGGTTCTAGACTCAATCCCTAAATTCGTTCACACAATCTTTTCCCAAGAAGTATGTAGGGTTTGTGAGATAACTTGTATAAAATATTCATTCAGTAAAACAAGTTTGTGATGATCATCAAACATATAAAAATACATAGAGTATATAATTTACAAGAAAACCTTCAAGGAAAACATGCGTGGAGAGTCTATACTTTCACCTTTCAATCTATCTCAATAAAGGAGACACTTGGAAGAACGATCCCATGTTTTAGTTTAGCCTTACATACTTAGAAATTTTAAAGGTCGATTAGTTCTCGGACAATCTCTACTCACGAGCTTGGAACCCTAACTTTCTCCCCTTCCTCAATTCTCTCTAGAATTTTCTAAGTGTATGATGAAGGTTAATATACCTAGGGTACTGATAAGGGACCTAAATTGAGTCCAAAATTTCGTGGGTCTAAATTAAAAGGTTTAGGAAAAGACAATAATACCCCTCTTTAAACTATCAATAGAAAATACGAAACCCCGTCTATGGGTTGTGATTCCACTTACAAGTTGTAAGTTACCTCCCGTAGGTATGGGTGTCCAAAAATTGAGTTACTGTAAATCGGACCTAGAACTTATGAACCACTTCCTATGGGTCATAAGTTGACTTACAGGTCGTATGTCAACTCACCATTCAACATCCAAAAAAGTTCATTCTTGAGTTATCAACCTACGGGCTGTGGAATGTTATATGGTCCATGGGCAACCTACGAGGGCCTCTTCTACGGGCCGTAGATGACACTACGGTCGTAGGTGGCCTTTGTGGTTTTCTCCAGTGACTTTTTGAAATCATTTTTCTCAATTTCTCAGGGCATTTACTCATACTAGGCAGAATGAATTAGGGGATGTTACAAGAAGAGTCTAATACAGTCTGATATATGTTTTCAGATTATTAATACAAATATTGAATGAAAAATAAAAAACATAGAATAAATTTTTTTATAGATCAATATTAATTCAACAAATAAATGAACAACAATAGCCACCTAGATAATATTGAAAATCAAGAGCAGAAGGTGTAAATAAAAATAATTATGAGTAAAACTTTAATGGAGTTTCATATTAATACAAGAAATAGAGAGGGAGAAGAAGAAAGACTCACACAAAGAATTGTAAAGAGATAGGGTGTAATGACTTTTCCGATTATTTTTGAGCTTATTTGTAAAAATTACTATTTTGTCCTTTCGTAAGTTACTTCAGATCTATTTTGAACTATTTGTATTGTTGGAGCTGGAGTCTTGTATTTTAAAAGTAGAAAATGTGAGTTTTGGCACTTATGGAAGTATACATTGTTAAAAAAGTAAGTTTTTATACCATTCTGAGTTTCGGGTGTCAAAATGGAAATCTATCAATTCTATTAGCTCTGGAACGTCGAATTTGATCTAGGAGAAGTGACAGAACTGAATTTGGAGTTAAAACATATATTTTGGACCCAAAGTTGCATTTTTAGTTGGTTTTGGAGTCTAAGTTTGATCTTGGTCAACACTCAGAGTTTAGAAGCTCTAATCGAAATTCTGACATTTCCAGTGGTTCGAGATGGTGAAACTAATGCTAGAATTGATCTCGTTGTAATTTTTGGATTTTTCAAGGGTAGTTTGGGTATTTTGAGTTTGAACTAGTTTTAACGAGCTTTATCAGAAATTAGGTCAAGGAGACCTCAGATCAAATTCTAATTATTTCTTTGAGTATGGATCATCGTTTCTGGTAGGGATACATATTTGATTTGTGTGAATTGAGTTACAAATGAACCCCGAGGGTCCGTTTCAAGTTTTGGAACTGTACTGGTTTTTCAATCTCATGCATGCCCCTTCTCTTCTTCGCATTCACGAAAGGGGTCTCCACATTCGCGGAGGCTTGAGGTTGGTGACCTCCATGTTCGCGGGCCCTATCCCTGCATTCGCGAAATAGTGTAGAGCTGAGCTCTACATTCATGGGCCCCCTCCCCGCATTTGCGGAGGTTTGCACTTTCTTTAACTCCGCATTTACGGTCTCATTCTCACATTTGTGGAGTAGTAGTCCTCCTTGAACAGATTAAAATCATAAAAACACCTTTTTCATCAATATTTGACATTTCAAACTTAATTTTGGGCGATTTCTTCAAGGATTTTCCTAGAAAATATTTGGGTAAGAGTTTCTGACCTCAAAATTGATGATTTCCATTACTTTTATCTTGATTTTGTCTTGAATTTCATGATTTTGAATATTAAAAAATTGATTTTTCATGTCTATGATTTGGAAACTTTAATTGTTGATTTCTCCTTCAATTGGAGCTCAATTTTAGCGGGATTTCACCCACAAACTCCTTTTCTCCCGTAGAAACATAATTTCTTGTTTAATTTCAGATTAGTAAACCTTGAATTTTAGCCTTAATTTTGATCATTTTATCTTTGGATCCAATTCGTGTCAGTATGGGTATAAAAATTCATCTCTTGACGTGTATTATTTGTTCTTGATAGTGGTGGATTGATTCGAGCTCATTTTTGAGGCATTGATTGTATGGAAGCTTGGTTTGAGTGAGGTTTTTGCATCGAGGTAGGTTTGACAAACTTTTTGGGATTGAATTTGAGTTATTGAGTATGTTTATGTGATAATTGTAAGATTTGAATTATTTCACAAGTAGTTGGATTAGTATGATATTATTTATGTGAATATGTGATACAGTTGTATTGGAATTAGAGTAAATTATGAAGTTGTTGGCAAATTGAAATGTATCTTTGATTTCGAGATTCTTTTGGATATTGTTGTGATAATATGAGACTTGTGGTATCATTTGAGAGACTTTGTGGTAATTGATGCTATTTAAGATACTTTCTGCAACTCATGTGCATATTTTGGGACTTGCGAAGTCCGATGTGATCAATATATTTGGTCATTGGTGAAAGTGTGGTAATTTGAGATATGTTGATGGCTTGCGATACCAATTTTGACTCTTGGCATGCCCTTTTTTATTCTATAATTGTTATTTATCGACTATCTTATTATATTGTTGTTATGTATATTGACTTGTGGCAATGACATGCATTCATTTCATGTCGCATTTGTATTACCCCTTTACCACACAGAGGTGGCAAGGTTGAGATATTGTACCACCTTTTCTAAAATTTCTTGACTACGCAGAGATGGCAAGGGAGAGATTGTAACACTTTTTAAACCCCTTGACCATGCTGATGTGACAAGGTCGAGATATTGTGACACCCTTTGACCATGCGGAGGTGGCAAGGTTGAGATATTGTGACATCCCTTGACCATGCAGAGGTGGAAAGACTGAGATATTATGACACCCCTTGACCTTGCAGAGGTGGCAAGGTTGAGTGATTTTTGTATACGGTCTGTGAGGCCCCCATGGGTTCTACCTGGTAGCTTTAGCTCGGTAGATGTGTACACCAGCTGTGCGACAATCATGATTCCATCCCATGTATTACATTCATTCATTTCATATGCACTGCATTATAATTATGCTTGATCTCTGTCACACCCCGAGAAGGTACCGTTGGCGTGACCGACACTTAGAGACTATTGCTAGCCCCCAAATGAATCACTTGGCCTCATCACATTCATTCAATCACAATCTAACAGTGGAAGACATCAATGATAAAGAAATACTTGATGGAAATCAATGACAATTGATAATCAAAGGTCAAAGGCCAAAAAATCTATCCATCAACTGAGTAAGACTAATATGAAAGAAAGTAGCCAAAAATAACATCCAATCATAACTCGAAAATATAGCCTATGAAACCTCTAAATCATCTGACTAAATGGTGTCAATGATAGGTCCATGGCTACCTCAAAATAGAATAAAAAGGCTAAACTCAAAGCTAGAATAGAAATATGATATTCTTCAAAAGTAGGGGAGGGCTCATCAATCAACTTAATGCAAATGGGTCCTCAACGGGGCGCATGTTAATGACCACTAGTACCTATTTTTGTATCATAAAAAGATGCAAGCCCAAATGGACGTCAGTGCGTGGAATGTACAAGTATGTAAAATGGCAGAATGAAACATGTAAAGGTAGAATAATATCAAATTCAATAACTGAAATCAAGAAGTAGGAAAATCAATCAGCATGTCAAAAGTCTAAAGTAAGAATTCAATTTAGACAATAACCACTCGTATACCATCTAATCCAATCTACTCAGAGTACTATCAAGACCTATATGGAGTTTCTCTAATCGACAACCATCACCTATGAGCTGGTGATGATACAATGAAGCGATGTCATTGCCACATCCATCCATTATCTTTCCAGGATAACTAATAACATCAAGTCATCTTTTTGGGACTATAGGGAAGTATCTAATTTTACAATTCAATCATCTCCTATACTGGATATGTAGTTTTTGAGTTCGAGTTGGACGTACTCTTACTCAATTTGGTGTTCAATACTCCTCCCAAGACTCAACATGCTCATAAGACACCAATCCTATGGTTAACTCATTCGATTAATTTCATTGGACATTTGTCAACTCAATTCATCACATCAACTATCAACTTTTTGGTTAGGAACATTCTTTTAGGATTATCTCATGACTCACAAACACTCTTTATCATCTATCATTCCAACTCATAGTATCCAGGAAATAAAAGTAGAGTTCAAACATTTAAGAATTCTATACTCTTTAGGCTCAAATCATACTCAAGCATACCCATTTAAGTGCAATATGTAAAAATACCAAAAATTCATTCTAGGGTTCATGTCGAGAAATAAAATCATCTATTTCAAGTGTTTAATTCATAAAAATCATAATTCAAACAATATTATGTAGGAATATATTAGGATTTAAGAAAAACTTTCAAGAAACATTCATGAAAGACTCAATTCATTCACAACTCAACCAATTTGGGTTATGGGGCACATGGGAGAATATAATCTATGTTCGAGTTAGCCTTACATACCTGAACGTTTTTGAGTCTTAGAATGGCTTGGAAGAACTCATAAGATTATCTTGAAACCTTAGCTTTTTCTCTCCATGAAACCTTGCTCTAAGTTTGATAATGTGTTTTAGCATAAAAACGTTGAATAAATTTGTTTTGGGACTTAATTGGGTGCAAAACCCACAAGTTAAGGTTTTGAAAAGGTGAAAAAGACCAAAATAACCCTTCTTAAAATGCTTCCAAAGTCGTCCATGGGTCAATCTATGGTCCGTAAACCCATCCATAAACTTTTGGGTAAATTTTGGGATTTCTAGATCCATTCTACGAGCCCAAACTAAGGCCCACAAAAGCATCTACGACTTGTAGTTGGGTCCATCAAGTTTGGGACTCAAAAATAAACTTTTTGAAGTTTTTTCACGAGTTAACAGGATTGGTCGTCATTCAAACCACGACCCATATGTCAGTTCGTAATTTCACTCTGCTCTAGTAGTTTGTAATAAAACAGTTATAACATTTTACTTCAAACTCTAAATGAGGTAAAATTGGTGGAGTTGAAAACCTAATTCAAAGAACTTTCATTTGGTAGATCATTGTCCACCTAATTCTTTGTGTACAAACAGTTATGGTCATTTAAAGTTGACCCTTGTAAAATCTAACGCAAGAAACTCAATTGGTAGAAAGTTTTGAACTCGACTAAGTACTAAAGGTGTCTTATGACCCTAATCCCCTTCCCATATACAAGAAATAGGCTTGAAACATAGGTTCATGTAAGAATAGAGTTACGGGATGTCATAACAACTCCCCCTTAGAATTATTCGTCCTCGAATAATGAGTAACTAGGAGACCTATAAAGAATGAACACCATCAAGAACTCAAATACTTGGATATTGAACACTCATACTCCATAAATCAACTTCAACTCAAGATTTAGACACGAATACAATCAAAGACATGTATACCCAAATACTCATAGATTCAAGAGGAGCATTAGCTCAGAGATCAAAACTCAACTCATTAATGGGAAAGTGACTCAGAGAATAGGAATGAATCTCTCACGATCCAGTCCCAGTCATGATGGCGCCTGCTAGATCCCACTTATAGACAAGCCAATTACCTAATATTAGGGTACTTATCTTAGCTTTCTAGTCCAAACTATAACCAATATGACAATATACATAACCGAAATCTACCCAGAACCTAAAAGTTAACTGTATAAAGCTACAATAGACACAAGGACATATCATATACATATATCAATAATTGTAAAATATACAAAACCAGGAGTGCACCTACAAATACATAACTCTACCGTACAAGGTCAATGTCAGAAAGCAAAAGATGGTCATTATAAAGAAGGAGACTACGGCGAAGCTAGAGATATTGGTGCTTACCCAAAAGAAGTCTCCTGCACGCTCCCGAATCCCTAACTCAGCAATCACAACCCGTACCTAGACCTGCACCATGAGAAGATGCAGAAATGTAGAAGGTGAGTACCAGAAAAGGGCACCCACCATTCATCCATCCCAATCTGTATTGGAACTTTCTATTTCCTGAGAGAATGACAATGACTAATCTTTGATTGGATTAGATCAAGTCAACATTTAAACATTTAATAATTACTATTCAAAAAGTATATGTAAAGTACCACAAATTGCAATTCTCATGATGAAAAAAATTATATTTCAAAGTGTTGGTCAAAGTTTGCATAGTTTGAATCTCAAAAATTAAATAATGCTACCATATAAATTTGTACAAAGGGCATAGTCACTTATCGAACCATTTTTCCTGTTTACTTTCTCGGGTAATTTTCCCATTGGGAAAGGAGATACAATTAAGTAGTGTGTTGTTACCATTACCGACTAATCTACTCATTCTAATAGGTTTGGTACCAAAATCTCTGAGCAGTGAATATCAACTTCATTCATTACAGCGTAGTAGGTAGAACTTAGATACATGTAGTTGTAAAGGGTGGATTTTTACCCATTTACTGTGAAGTCTAGATTATTGAAGATTTATTCTCTCGTTGTCCTAAATGATGTTTATGGACTCTTTTTCTACTTGATACAATTTTCTTGTTTTTTTAAATGTTCTTACAGAAAAAAGATTTAAGCTATACTTGGTGATGTCACTCAAGCCACACCTTCTTTTTAAGGTAAAGTGGTCGCTATCAAGTAATTAACCTAACCGAGGTTAGGATCGATCCCTCAGAGAATACGGTAGACTCAAGAATTAATTCAATGTAAGTTGGAATGATTAACCTACTTATCTCCTAGGAAAGGGGTTTTTTCGTAAAGTAAAATTAACTAAAATAAATTAATACAGGTGATGAGAAATTAGTAGAAGATCTAACTAGGTTCATGTGTTCCCCATGAATCCCTAACTTGGTATTATCGGATAAATGCAATCTTTTTCAGTGTGTAGGTGTAAGACAGTAAGCTAGGGTATCCCGAAACTTGATCTGTCTTCGTGATGTGACATTACTAACCCTTAATATTTATTCCAGTACAATCTCCCCTTGATCCAATTTGGTTGATTAGATGAGAACATCTCAATCGAATCCTGTTAATTACCTCTTTTCCTACTCATTACTTCCTTGATTCGATAAGTAATACTAGGCGAGTTCTAATGTAGGCCTCCGTTAAAAAGCAGTTAAAGAGAAGAAGATTAATTAATACAACCTAACACACTTTCCAAGAATTACACAATATCCAATTTTACCTTATTAGCTCCTCATGGTTCCCAAAACCTTAGTTGTGGATTTAGCTATGCATGATCAATTTACATGCAAAAATTATGAAGTAGAGTAGCATAATTAAGCACTTACATAGATGAATTAAGAATATGAAATCCAACTCTTCAATTAGAATCTCAAGGTCGAATTAAGAACACAAAATAATGTTTTCCCTCTCAAAATATAATAAATCCTAAGTGTATCCTTTAATACCTTGTTCATACTTCATGACTGTTGGGAACTTTATAAAAAATAACCTAAAAATCTATTTATAATGTATAAAATACAAAACCAAAATGAAATAGGAGAATTATGTCGGCACACTCTACGGATAGGTTCATAGCTCGTGCATCATTCGATGGCTCATACGTTGGGGTTTCATGGAATGTAACTAAAATATGGAGACTAATTCTACGAAACTTTTCCACGATCTGTGTAAGATTCTACGACCTATGGGGATGGGGCTTTCGTCTGATGACTTTTCAGAATTTCTCCACTTTCTAATCCTCAGGGCACGACCACACCCTACTATTTGTCTGCTTCCTTTGTAGTGTTCAACTCAGAAATTCACCCCTCACTAGAAATTAATATGAGACCCCATCTATGGCTCGTGAATATTTTCACGACTCGTAAAGGGTTCTGTGGGTCATCAAATTTTACTATTTCAGCCTAATTTGTCCAAAAACCATTCCAACACTGAAATCCTGCAAAAACAACACAAACACATTAAATCTACTAATATCGCTTTGAGAACACACAAAATTCTAAGTTTTAATCATCAAAAGTGTTTCATTTCAGCAACACATCAACACCCTCAACTTAAAATTGTCGCTTGTCCTCAAATGACGAACTCAATCTAGATAAGTAGTACAGAGACACATAAACTTCAACCCAATGGCACACTCTATCAAAATCCAACACAGACACCCACATCTCTTTTCAAATACATATCAAATAATTATCCAGCAAACCAATGCAGACCCATACATCCAATGGTGCAACTATGATAAGTTATGTAACCATAAATAAGAAACAATTACTAACTTAGTCAGATATCAACAATGCAATGCAAGTGCCCTCACAAAAAGAAGTCTCATTCCTCACTCCGGATGATATTTTCAAATTTAGTACTTGGGACAATACTACAATGCTCACTCTCACAAACGATATTCAAGTATTATAACATAGTGACTAATGACCCTATACTCACGACTGACGCCTTTAACTAGTTAGACCAGGATCACTTTAGGACTTTCTAGGCTTGTAACACAGACTCAGGGGACTTTTGATATGATACTTTAGGAACATAGTGACTAATGACCCTCCTTGACACCACATTTTTCTACACTTTTGCCCTACCAACCCATATTTTTTTTGTCATTCTCCTTTTTCTACCTTTTCTAAGTTTTTAGGGTGCTTTATTCTCATTCTGCACAATGCCATTATATATGTATATTTTTTATATTTAGCATACTGATTAGGGCTTTTTCCTCTCTTACACCCTTTAGCACATTTTTCTTCCCTCTTTGTGTATCACTAGTTTCCCCCTCTTTACATGACTTTTCTATCACCAGCCACCCTCAACTTAGGCTTTTGACCTGAGTTGAGGTGCACAATATCCATCCTCAGAACTAGGGCCACTTTTGGTAGCCACCCTCAACTTAAGTTTTTTGCTTCAGTTGATGTGCACAATGTTCAATGAAGGACCAGGACCAATTTTAGGACTTATCATTTATCAAGGCAAGGTTACTTGGGTATTTACAAAGAAAGATGTCTATGCAAGGCTCAAACACAGGGATCAAGAGATATATAACACATTTGGTTAATTATTTAGGCTAAGTGGACTATTAAGAACAATGACCTAAGACTCTTTCCTAACCAACTAATCTACAACATAAGTAAGAGTAACAGGGAAAATTCTGAATTGAAACATAGTACTGAATCATGCAATTTAAGCTCACTCACTCATGACACTGCATACATGTCAACAAGACTATTCAGATCATGCTTTTTATCACAATTTAGCTTACTTATCAGAACAAACACTGTCAAACAACTAATCATGTATGGTTGCTATCAAGACTAACTAATCAAATATTTTTGGTGTGTATCATTTTTCAACAAAACTTAACTATTCCATAGATATAAGTACTGTATGCTACTAATACTACCTAAACATGCCAGTTCAACAAAAAATAAATATCCATAAGGAAAAAGAAAATCCTTTGGATAAAAAACCAAGATAGTTATAGACCAAGATTACTCAGACTTCATTGAGGCCTATAACTACCTATACCCCATCAAAAAGGTTGTGTATTATCCCCAATGCACACAAAATATCATAAATAAAGAATAGGGTCAAAAGAACATACCTAGACGCCTCACTCAGTCTAAGTCTGTCCACCCTCTATAGGCCTGGTGGACTCCTCAACTGTAGGAGCGTGTCTTAAGGGTCCAACACCCTTCACCGCCTCACGCTCATGAGCTAGCCGTATCTCCTCATCCTGCATCGATCTAAAATGGCCAAGCTCGAGCTCCTGCTCCTCTGTCAGCCCCATCTCATAACACACAACATCAGAATCATCTGTACGGGGTCTTTTCCAAAGAGAAGGTAGTGGTGGATCCTCTGGAGCAAACAAATTTTCCACCGTCTCAATTAGCACAACCAGTGGGACATCAACTAGGGCAGGCAATGCTGAACTCATCTGGGCTATGAGCCACTGAAGCTCCGTCTGGATGGTCATCAAATCAATAGGCCTCACTGTGGTGAGGCACTGCTTGACCCATCTCTCAAAAGAATTAATGCCACCATCCACAGGGCTGAGTCGGTCCTAAATAATAATGAGCATGAATGCCTGCATGTGGCTCTCCATCTTAGAAACAACCTGGCGAACCCAAGGTCTCAACTATTATAATAACTGAGTCATCCATAACTCAGTGCAGCTTGTTGCTGCGCCAGGGCCCTGGAATAATGTCGCAGACACGAATACTATGCTTGTGGGTGTTGGAGTAATAGGTATGGTCACTGGGGCAAGAATATCAATAGTGGGACCCTTCTTCACATCTGGCTTAACCTGTGGGAGCCCCTCGGTATTAGGTACCGTAGTAGTAGTGGTGGTGGATGGCTCAAGTAATAGCACTAGGGCGAACATCTCTAGCATGGGTACTAGTTATCTCGGTGCCTACCAGAATGCAAATGGGTTATCATTAGCCTTGATCATGCTGGCATCTAAGGTCCTCTGAACCTCCACCTTTACATCCACATGGTAAATAATCTCTACTCTTGCTGCTAGACATAATCGATATATAAATTAGGGGAAAGGGATAGTCGTGGACCTCTTTAGGTCTGTCTCATGAATGTGCTCTGAAATCAATACGACCTAATCAATAGCATAGCTAGCCAAGATGTTGGCTACCAAAACTGCACGATTCGACGTCAATATGTTATGTACAAGCATCGGTTGGATCCATGATCGAATTGTTACCCATCAAAATTTGGTGAGAAAGCTGAGGGAAGCCTTAACTATCGGCTCCGTTGACGTGGCTAACTATGTGGGGTTAGGCCTCACTATTATGATCTGGTTAGTGACCTGTCTCATTAGTACAGATCGTCGATCTGGGTCCCTCGTAATACCTAAGTCTATAGTCTACCCCACCTTGCGATCAAACTCTACTATGAACCTAGAGGTTGAGAACTCAGGACCAAATAGCATTTGATGGATCATCTCCTCAGAATTGTCCACCTGTCCGCCCCTCACCATCATGTGTGTAAGTCTAAGCTGGGTTAGAGGCTTTTTCCCCTTGGGAAGAGTGTTGTGTACGGTGGCGGCATAAGAGGCGAAGAATTATCTGATCATCATCGATAATACCTCCCTAACGACTCTGCCTACAACTGGAGCCTATAACAAGCAATGGTGTCCTCGAGCCCTAGGACACTATCGAGTCATGTAGTGATGACTTATGGCTCCTCATAGATGGAACGAGCGGGTCGGCATGCTCATTCCACTGAATGTCCTCTGCATATAAAGCCTGCCTGCCCTCGATGCACCATCTACTGGATCAGGTATCTGGTGGTGAGGCTGGTGCTGGGGGGCTGATGATGAAGTGGAGTCTGACCCTTCCTTAGATCCGAACCCAAACCATCTCGAAAGAGGTCATCTGAACTGAACTACTGGCCCTGCCACCTCCCTCATCAAACTAGAGAGGACGAACCACTATGGCTTGAGACTGGTCCTATCTAGTGTTGGTCTGAGTCTGTCGTCGTTCGACGTCCGAGTTAGGCTGGACCCCCAGCTGCTCGACTAGGCTCATCCCACAGGTGGTCCCTCAATGCATTGATCTCATCTCTTCTTGGATGGGGGGGCCATAACACTTTCCAAGCACAAATTAAACACACCGATTAGTCCTATGAATTAAAACTTAAAAACAAAAATCAAAATAGGACTAGGAAAATAAGGGTCTACGAGTGTCTCTTTATGAGCCATAGAGCGTTCTACGAGCCATAAAAAGCTCTCATGGATTCAATGTTAAGAAATTTGAGCTATTGGAATTACATCTACGAGGCCAGGTATGACTCATGAAAGCTTCTACGAGTCATAGATTGAGTCGTGGATGGGACTCCAAGTCAGGTTCCAAACAGACAGAACTCTACGAGACCTATATACGAGTCATGGAACAATCTATGACTCATATAAAGTATCATCGATGATATCCCAGAAATTTTGATTTCTAGAATTCTCTATGAGGGGTAACTATGGCTCGTGGATTAATTCACAGGCCATAGAAAACCCTCGTGAACTTAAATTCCAGATTCCAATTTTCCAAGTTCATCATACGAGTTCTATAAGACTAATTTTTACTTAATTAACCAACATCGAGGCAAGACTCACACATCCCACATGGTTTCATAAACAAAACCCATCCCACATGCAATTTTGTTCAACAATAACTCCATCGAAAGTGATTTGACATGTGATCCTAATGGTCCAAACCTATTGTTATTTCAACAATTTCAACAAATCTCACATCATATTTTCAATCAATTATCATTCAATTTGTGGGCATATGATACTTATTTAGGCATGAGTCGGCCACCCACAACATTTTCTGGCTGACAAGTTCAACACAAAACATAGGCAGTCACATTCTCGACTTAGTTCAAAATTTAAAAATTAGCTAGCCTGACACACAGTATAAATGCCCTACCCATTCTAATTCATCCAACCTCAACATTACAATTAATTATGGCGAGGAGGTCTTGAAATCAATTTATGGTGATTCCGTTGAGTTTAGATCGTTGTTTTGGTATGATAAATATAAAGTTTGTGTAATTCAGAGTTCGGATGAGTTTCAGGAGTACGTTCCAAGTGGGGAATTGGATTTGGTATGGCCGATTAGTTGTATAAAAATGACTGAAGTGTGCGCGGATTCTCAATGTAAAATGGCAAATAACTACCACTCTCTTCTTGCAGATGGGGCAAGTGTTGTCACTACTCTTGTTCCACTCTTTGAGGAAATGTATATGGTACATATGGACACAATTGATTCTTGCAAGTTCTTCCTTATCAGAATACGCCTCCTAAAACACACATGACTCAAAAAAGAAAAATGGTAGGTTAATATATCAAACTTCGGGTGGGGGGTGGGGGCTATGAAATTTTTCCTTCGGTAATTTCTGTTTTGTAGTAATGGATTTGAAATTAGGTGCCCCTTACCAAACATATGCTACAATGCTCCTGCGTCTCAGGACATATCAAATTGGTTGCCTCATATTTATGCAGATTAATGTTTAACAAAGGAGGTTTTGCTCTAAAACCATTGTGAGTGTTCTCTCTGAATTTGGATATGGCCTAAAAGATAACACATTATGTTGATATTATCCATTTAAAGAAAATTCAAGTATGTTGAATTAAACACTAACTTCAAAGCATTACTTGTCCAATATCAAAGATAAGCCAACTAATGAGCAGACTCATTAAACACTATGCCGACTAAAAAATAGCAAAGAAAATACATAATGACAAAAACTTCTAGCCTTGGCTTAGGGTTATTCCAAAGTGAGAAAGAAATCTATGACATTTTTCTTTCTTTGTTCTATATTTTAACAAGATACAACCTTTCAATTGTGTTAAATAACCATTCACAACAGGGAATGGAACTAAGAAAGGAGTTACTCATACAATTAAGAGAAAAAAGTTATTCATGAAAGCATAAAACATGGAGATGGTAATTAAACATTTATTCCATATAAATTAGGTTGGAAGATGTAACTAATTAAATAAGTGTGCATATGCCTTTGGATAAATGGTTTCACATTTTAACATAGTACCAAAGTAAGGTAACGCCTGAGTCCCAATGCTACTCATTATGCAAACAAAATTCACATGCTTGATCCATTAAAAAAGAACTAAACTGTAGGTGCGAGTGTGCCTCAAAAGGCATCATTAAATAAATAAAAAAATGCATTGTCTCTAAAAGCTTAAACTTATATAGCGTGTTTGACCAGACTTAAGAAGGCTAAAAGTGCTTTTTTTTTTTCAAAAAAAAGAAGTGGGATGTTTGGCTATGCTTTTTGAAGAAAATTGAGTATTTTTTTAAATAACATAAGTTGTTTTCCAGAAGTTAAAAAAATAGTTTTCACACCAAAATAGAGACGAGGAGTACAAGCATAGTAAAGTGAGAAAACTTAACTGTATTAATGATTTGCGTATTTGGATTGATCACATTTGTCGCCCTCTCTCCATTATTAGTGTTACTTGAAATGGAAGCATGAGTATTTTCTAGCAAAGAGGTCGACATTGACCTCCCATCAACATTGAAAGTTTCATTGAAGGTCATATCATCAACATCAAAATTATAGCTCTCCATTGATCTGAGGTGCAGTGAGAAATAATAAGTTGTTTGATCGAATGATTGATTGAGATTTTGAAAACCTCTCCACTAATAAAATTAAAGGTAGTTTTGTGGAGAGTTGAAAATATTTTTGTGAACTAAAAATTATACCATGACATACAACATATATGTTAACTTACATGAGTAGAGACAAGTAAATATAATAATTCAAATTTTCTATTTGAATAGTTCAGTAAATTTTATTTGGTTTCTCAAAGGAATGTGTAATGATTCTAATTAAAAGTTCATGATTAATGGTGTTTAATTTGCTTTGAAGTACATAGATTCTACTCTTAAAACTAATATAATAACAACCAATTTGATAATGTTATATAGCCAATAACATCAAACTTTTCACAAGGAAGGAGTCTATAATAAAACAGTTTCAAAGTTGCAATTTCATTTAATTAATTTTTCTTACTTTTGCTACAAAATTGTCATATTTCACAAGGATTTTAAATTCTTCTCTCGAGTTACTGGTACGAATAGTGAATTATATTTATTTCATGTAAATTATTCGTCATTGTTAGATGAAATCTACAGTTACTTGTACTAGTACTGAACTATAATTATTTAATTGCAAAGAATAGGCAAATCAACATTTACCTCAAGTGTGGCAAATGTTTTCTTAAGTAGTCACTGTACAGAAAATCAATCGTCAACCAAATAAAAAACTTATAATTCAGCAACATAGTAAATGATATACATAATTACATAAATAAACCTTAAGAGGAGTAGGGTAGAGGTAGGGGAAAGGATAAAAGGAGGGGGGGTACAGATAAATATGGGACTCCACATCCTCGCAACTCCAAATATGTGCAGAAATATTTGAATTCAATAAAGCCCTAGAAAATCAGGCACCCTACCTTGCACTCGTCTCCCACTCACCCCGCACCCGCATATAATTCTAAATCTGTCCCGCCCCACATAGCTCTAAACCTACCCCCTCTGACCCATTGTCATCCCTAAATTATACTCATGGATAGAATCAAATACAAGAGATGGTGCTTATAGAACTTTTAGAATCCGATAAGTAACCCTATTTCATATTCTCTCTGCATCTATCGCTTTCCCTCTATTTTTGTATAGTCAACACTAAAGATCTAATTGTATAGAAACATAAAGACATAATCTTTAACAAGTTGTGGTCAGATCTCATCAAAATCAAAATCTAAAGCTAAAAAACATAACACAAGAAAGATATACTACCGTGAGTTTTTACACAAATTTGTTTTCACAAAAACTCCTATAAAAGCAAAGGTAACATTAACCTCGGTGTGAATCAAGTACTGAAATGCTTTGACTAAAATGAAAGTAAATGAAAGAAGAAAAAGAGGAGGGCATGGACTATTTAAGAAAAGATTGAGATTACATTAATTAAATTTTATAAATTTAGGATAAGAACAACCTTAAAACAAGATGTTATAACAATCAAAAAGTCAAAGATTGAGGATAGTAACAAAAAAAATTAAAAAATAGAGGATAGTAACAAATTATATTATTATTATTAAAATTGGAAAGCTCCAAAATATAAAGTTCGATTACCATATTACCCTTATAGTAAATAAAAAAATTATAGATGTCTAATTAATTAAATATTAAATTGTAATCGTATAATATTATTATTATATTATACATTTATATTTAAATGCTAAAAGTAGGAAAGTGTTCAGACTAAAATATTCATAAATAATTGTTAGACATTTTATACTTAATTTTAAAAATCAAGTTAACTACATTTTTTAATTTTTTATTTATATTCATTTTCGCCTTTAATTTACTTAAAACAACCCATGTATCATGAAAAAATGTGTTGTAACTATTACATTTTATTACTCATTACAAGTATGCTTTCACATAATTTTAGTCGTTCTAAAAAATATATAAGTCACACGAAATATATAGGCCAAGGAAAAGGAAACAAATGATTTGAGCAGTTTTTCACAGGTGTTAGCCCACGATTTTTGACGCTACCGGGGGATTCAAACCAATTTTCCCAAAATATCAAATGCGTGGGTCTAAAAAGAGCCCACAAAGAGTTTCAGGTGTCCCGGCGGCACCGGAGAATGCTTAGTAGGATTTTATGGGCCAAGTAAAAGGAAACAGGAGATTTGAACAGTTTTTCGTGAGTGTAAGTGCACGATTTCTGGCGCTGTCGGGGGCTTTGCATAATCTTTCCCAATAAATCATACAAGTGGGTATGTAACCAGCCCGCCAAGAATCCAAGGTGGCCTGACGATGATAGAGGATGCATGGTAGGATTTTATGGGCCAAAAAAAAGAAAACAGACGATTTTGACAATATTTCGTGGGTGTTACCCCATGGTTTCAGGCGTTGCGGGGGCCTCTGGGCTAACATTCCCAAAAGGTCATACGAATGGGTCCGTAACGAGCCCGCCAAGAGTCCCAGGTGGACCGACGGATCTAGAGGACTACTGGTCAGATTTTATAGGGCAAAGAAAAGAAAAAAAAACAATTTGGGTAGTTTTCCATAGGCATTAGCACACGGTTTTTGCCACTGCCAGGTCAACTTTCCCAAAATATTATACGAGTGGGTTCGTAACGAGCCCACCAAGAGTCCTTGGCAACACCGGAGGACACCTTGTAGGATTTTACAGGTCAAGTAAAAGGAAACATGCAATTTAGACAGTTTTTCATGAGTGTTCTCTCATGATTTATAGCGTTGCCGAGGGTTACGGGCCAACCTTTCCAAAAAATCATACGAATGGGTTCGTAAGGAGCTCGCCAAGAGTCTCAGGTAGCCCGGTGGCGCCAGAGGACACCTGGTAGGAGTTTATGGGGAAAGAAACTGAAAATAGGCAATTTGGGCAGTTTTTCGTGGGTGTTAACCGACAGTTTCTGACGTTGCCGGAGGCTCCTGGACAACTTTCTCGAAAACACATACGAGTAGGTCCTTAATGATCCCGCCAAGAGTCCCAAATGGCCTGATGGCTCCGGAGGTCGTCTAGAAAGATTTTATGGGCGAAGGAACAGGAAACAAATGATTTGGATAGCTTTCGTGGGTGTTAATCCGCAGTTTCTAGTGCTTCCGAGGGCTCCAGGCCAACTTTCTCAAAAAGTCATACAAGTGGGAATCTGTGCAAACATATGAATTAGGCAGTTTTTTATGGGTGTTAGCCCACGATTTCTGGCACTATCGGGGGATCTGGGCAAACTTTCTCAAAAAGTCATACGAGAGGATCCGTAATGAGCCCGCCAAGAGTCCTAGGTGGCCCGCCGATGCTTGGTCGGATTTTATGGGCCAAAAAACAAGAAACAAATGATTTGGGAAGTTTTGCATTGGTGTTAGCCCATAATTTCAAGCGCTTTTCGGGGCTCTGGCATTACATTCCCAAAAATTCATATGAGTGGGTCTGTAACGAGACCGCCAAGACTCTCAGGTGGCCCAATGGCGCCAGAGGACGCCTGGTAGGATTTTATGGGCCAAGGAAAAGGAAATAAACAATTTGAATAGTTTTTCGTTGGCATTAGCTCATGGTTTCTAGCACTGTCGGGGGATCCAGGTCAACTTTCCTAAAATATCATACGAGTGGGTCTGTAATGAGCCATCGAAGAGCTCTAGGTGGCTCGACAGTGCTAGAGGAAAAGGAAACATACAATTCGAGCAGTTTTACGTGGGTGTTAGCCCATGGTTTCTGGCGCTGCTGGGGGCTATGGGCCAACTTTATCAAAAATTCATACGAGTGGATCCGTAAGTAGTACGCCAACAGTCCCAGGTGGCCCGACAGTACCGGAGGATGCCTGGTAGTGCTGGAGGACGCTTGGTAGTATTTTATGGACCAAGGAAAAAGAAGTATGCGATTTTGACAATTTTTTGTAGGTGTTTTCCCACGGTTTCTGGTGCTATTGGGGGCTCCATGCCAACTTTCCCAAACAATCATACGAGTAGGTCTATAACGAATCCGCCAAGAGTCGCAGGTAGCCTGGCAACGCCGGAGGATGTCTGGTAGGATTTTATGGGCCAAAAAACAGGAAATAGTTGATTTGGGAAGTTTTTTATGGGTGTTAGCCCACAGTTTCTGGCTCTGCCGGGGGCTCTGGGACAACATTCCCATAAAGTTATACGAGTGGGTCAGTAACGAGCCCACCAAGAGCCCCAGGTGTGCTTGTGGCACTGGAGGATGCCTGGTAGAATTTTATAGGCTAATAAATAGGAAACAAGCAATTTGGGTAGTTTTTTGCGTGTTAGCCCACAATTTTGGCGTTGTTGGGTAGCCTAGAGACGCTGGAGGACAACTGGTAGGATTTTAAGGGCCAAGGAAAAGAAAATAGGCGATTTGGAAAGATTTTTGTGGGTGTTAGCCCACTATTTTTAGCGTTGTCGAGGGCTCCGGGCCAACTTTCCAGAAAACCCATACGAGTAGGTCTGTAACAATCCAAACAAGAGTCCAAAGTGGCCCGGGCGCCGGAGGACGCCTGATAGGATTTTATGGGTCAAGAAAAAGAAAACAAATGATTTTGACAAAGTTTTGTGGGAGTTAGCCCACAGTTTCTGGCACTATCGGGAGTTTCAGGCCAACTTTCCCAAAAAATCATACGAATGGGTCCGTAATGAGCCCGCAAAGAGTCTTAGGTATCCCGGCAGCCTGGAGGACACATGGTAGGACTTTTTATGCCAAGAAAAAAGAAACAAGCGATTTGGACAATTTTTCGTGGGTGTTAGCCCACAATTTCTAGCACTGCCAGTGGCTCCGGGCCAGCTTTCCCAAAATATCATATGATTGGGTCTGTAACGAGCCCACCAAGAGTCCCAGGTGGCTCGGAGGCGCAGGAGGACGCCTAGTAGGATTTTATGGGGCAAGAAAAAGGAAATAGATTATTTGGGTAGTTTTTCATGAGTGTTAGCCCACGGGTTTTGGCACAACCATGGGCTTCGGGTTAATTTTTCCAAAAACTCATATGAGTGGGCCCGTAAAGAGCCCGCCAAGAGTCCTAGGTGACCCAGCGCCGCCGGAGGATGCCTAGTAGGATTTTATGGGACAAGGAAAAGGAAATAGACTATTTGGGTAGTTTTTCGTGGGTATTAACCTATGGTTTATGGCATTGCCGGGGGTTCTGGATCAACTTTCTAAAATAATCATTCAAATGGGTTCGTAATGAGCCCGCCAATAGTCCTAGGTGTCTCGGTGGCATCGAAGGATGCTTGATAGAATTTTATAGGATAAAAAAGGAAACAGGTGATTTGTGCAGTTTTTCGTGGGTGTTAACCCATAATTTTTGGCGCTGCCGAGGGCTTCGGTCCAACTCTCCCAAAAAATCATACAAATAGGTCTGCGAAGAGCCCACTAAGAATCCTAAGTGTTCCGGGGTGCCGGAGGACGCTAGTAGGATTTTATGGGCCAAGCAGGAAACAAACAATTTGGGCAGTTTCTTGTGGATGCAAGCCCAAAGTTTCTGGCGCTGCCGAGGGATCTGGGCCAAATTACCTGAAACATTATACGAGTCGGTCCGTAACGCGCCCGCCAAGAGGCCTATGTGGCCCGACGACATCGGAGAATGTCTGGTAGAATTTTATTGGCCAAGAAACTAGAAAAAGGAGATTTAGATAATTCTTTGTGGGTGTTAGCCATGGTTTTCTGGCATTGCCGGGGGATTTGGGCTAAATTTCCAAAATAATCATACGAGTTGGTCCATAACAAGCCCGTCAAGAGTCCCAGGTGGACCAGCGGCGTCGGAGGATGCCTGGTAAGGTCTTATGGCCCAAGGAACTCAAAACAGGTGATTTGGATAGTTTTTCATGGGTGTAATCCCACGGTTTATGGCGTTGTCGGCGCTCTGAGCCAACTTACAAGAAAAATTATATGAGTTGGTCCGTATTGAGACCGCCAAGAGTCCCAAGTGGCCCGGTGATACTGGAGGATGCCTGGTAGGATTTTATGGACCAAGAAATAGTAAACAGGTGATTTGAGATATTTTTCGTGGGGGTTATCCTATGGTTTCTAGCGCTGCTGGGGGCTCCGAGCCAGCTTGCTCGAAATATCATACGAATGGCTCCATAATAAGCCCGCCAAGAGTCCCAATTGGCTCTATTGAGTTGGAGGACGCCTGATAAGAATTTATGGGCCAAGAAAAAGGAAACAGGCGATTTGAGTTGTTTATCGTGGGTGTTTACCCCACGATTTCTGGCGCTGCCGGGGGCTCCGGGCTAAATTTCTAGAAATTTCATATGAGTGGGTATGAAAAAAATTTGCCAAGAGTCCTAGGTGGCCCATTGGCATCGGAGGACGCTTGGTAGTATTTTATGGGTCAAGAAATGGGCAAAAAACAATTTAGGTAGTTTTTTGTGGGTGTTAGCTCATGATTTCTGGTGCTATCGGGGGCTCCGGGATAAAGTTCCTGAAAAATAATATGAGTGGGTCCAAAATGAGCTCGCTAAGAATACCAAGTGACCCGGTGGCACTGGAGGATGCCTGAAAGGATTTTATGGGTCAAGAAACAAGAAACAAGTGATTTGGGAGTTTTTCGTAGGTGTTAGCCCATGGTTTCGAGCGCTGTGGGGGGCTCTGGGATATATTTCCTGAATAATCATATGAGTGGGTCCATAAAGTGTCCGCAAAGACTCCCAGGTGGCATGGAAGAGCCGGAGGATGCCTGGTAGGATTTTATGAGCTAAGGAACAGGAAACATGCGATTTGGATAGTTTTTCGTGGGTGTTAGCCTACAGATCTAGCGTTCTGGGGGATCCAGAAAACCTTTTCTCAAACAATCAACCCAGTGGATCCGTAACGAGCCCACAAGAGTTCCAGGTGGTCCGGCGACGTCGGAGGATTCCAGGTAGGATTTTTGTGGGCCAAGGAACAAGAAACAAGTGATTTGGGCAGTTTTTTGTGGGTTTAGCCCACAATTTTTTATGATGCCATGGGATCTGAGCTAAATTTTTTGAAAAATCATATGAGTGGGTCTGTAGCGAGCCTGCCAAGAGTCCTAGGTTTCACAGCGGCGCCGAAGGACGCCTGGTAGAATATTATGGGCCAATGAAAAGGAAAAAGGCAAATTAGGTAATTTCTCGTGGGTGTTAGCTCATAGTTTCTGGCGCTGCTAGGGGCTCCGAGCCAACTTACCCAAAAAATCATATGAGTGGGTCTGTAACGAGCCCGCCAAGAGTCCTAGGTGGCCCGGTGGCGCCAAAGGAATCCTGATAGGATTTTATGGGTCAAGAAATAGGAAATAAGCAATTTGAGCAGTTTTTCATGAGTGTTAGCCCATGATTTTTAGCGTTGTCGGGGCTCCTGGCCAACACTACAAGAAAAAGCTTTATTTAAGACCAACACTTAGAGACGGGTTAATAATCCCATCTCTAAAGGTACATGTATTAGGACGAGAATTTATTCCGGTCCTTAATTCTATATCTTATAATGAAGGTACTAAATGTAGTCTCTAAAGAAATTAGTAACTGGTCCCAAATTATAATTTAGGGGTCTTAATTAAGAGATAGAAAGAGGAGGTACTTAATAATTATTAAAAAAAATTAAAACCAAAACTTTAGCGCCAAAAATAAAAATTCTAAAAAAATTACAAAAACATAAAACGTTTTATTTCTCAACACTTTACCCCTAAAATCTGAGAACCCTAGCAAGCAGCGATCTGCCAAGAGCAATCTCAGTTTACACAGCTGTAGCTCTTACAATTGCATCTGTTTTTGTCAAAATAGAGAAAACATAGGTCTGTCTTCTTGAAAGCTGAATGTTTCATCTTCTTTTTCTCAAACAGAGAGACAGTATAAATTTCCCTGAAGACTAACGTTTTATCTTTATCTTTTCAGAACAGAAAAGCACAGGGCTACCTAGCAACGATCTCAAAATTCCCATATATCTTTCTACTCGAATCTGATCTGGTATGCCTCCACTTTTGCGAGTTGATCTTTTACCTTCTCTAAATTTTATTTTTCCTTTGTTTTGTGTGAGTTATAAATCTACTTGTATGATGCTTGTTTGATCCTCTGTTTTTCTATCTACTTG
>JBCEWC010005817.1:0-24200 GCA_038996855.1 Solanum aculeatissimum | reverse complement strand
CAACCAAGCACCTCCATGTTACCCCAACCTTCACACTCACCTGACAATAATCTTTCCCAACCCACACCTGCTTTGACCACATCTGATCCTTCACCCATGGTGACCACTTCAACTCATCCAAAGGTCACTCGCTCCAAAACAAATAGCCTCAAACCCAAACAGTTCAATGTCAGTGTTCAACTATCCTCCTCCTTTGTTCCTCGTACTTACAAACAAGTGTGTCCTCACCCTCACTGGAGAGAAGCCATGCAAGCTGAATTTGATGCACTTGTTAGGAATCCAAAACCCAAGGAGCCTGTTGCGTTGGAGAGCGAGCAGCATAATTTACCCGAGCCTGTAGGTGATTGTGTGATTGTGATCTGCAAACTTTAGCAGAATGACCAAAATGATCACGCAATTGGCATTTCAGAGTGTTGTCAGAACGTGACTGTTGGTTGGTTTTTCCAATACGCCATGGTTGGGCATGACCTGACTGATTGGTGTTGGGGGAATTTGCACTTTGGCGATTATTAGAGTTGTTTCCTTGGCGAGGATGCGTATTCGTTTGTTGTGCAATGGCAACAGTAATTGGAGTTGATAAAGGCTTCTTTGCTTCTTCATGCTTTATAAAAAGTTCATGGTCAAGAAACTTTTCATAAAGTTCTGGATAAGAGATAGTAGAATCTCTTGCACGGATAGCAGCAGATATTTCATGAAATTCAGGTCCAAGTCCAATGAGGATTTTGACAATCAGTTCCTCATTAGACACAAGAGCTCTAGCAGTGGCAAGTTCATCACAGAGAGATCGAACTTGGTGTAGATAATCAACAACAGGAAGAGTTTCTTTCGAGAGACGAGCCAAACGATCGCGCAAACTAAAGATTCTTGTTTGCGATTTGTTGGCATAGGCAGTGTGCAGAGCATCCCAAGCAACCTGGGAAGAGGATGCAGCAACAACTGTAGCAGCAAGCGTAGGATTGACTGAGGCGAAGATAACATTTTGAATTAGCTGATCTTGCCGACACCATGAAGCAAAAGCAGGATTGTCGACATCCTGATTGTTTTGAGCCAGTGTACGAGCAGGGCAGGGCGAGAACCTTCCAAATGTCCAAAAGGGTTGTGACCACGCATAAGCATAGACACTTGTGCTTTCCACAGAGAAAAATTGTGGCTGCCAGTTAATTTGATTGGTAACTGAGTGACAGGATTGAATTGGACAATCAGTGTATTGGCATCAGAATTGGTTACAGTGATGTTTGTGGCCATTTTGATGGGAAGGGTGGGAGGGCTGTTTGACAGAGTTGTACTCGTGAGAGCTAATTGGCTCTTGATACCATGTAAAGTATAAGACGGCAACAGAAAAATGAACGATGTATTCTATTGATTGTAGACTAGTATATATAGATTCTATACAACTTCAACAAAAAGATAAACTAAGAAAAAGGTAAGACTTATCTATAACCTAAATACATGGAATAAGTTACAACAAAGTCCTAAAAGGACTGGAACTACATATTATCCGTTATTACTTATAAGACCCCTACTGTAGATAAGAAGCACTACTTCTTAACAATTGTAGATGATCATAGCAGGTTCGTGTGGGTTCATTTGTTGCAATTAAAGTCTGAGACCATTGTTGCTATCAAAAACTTCCTTTAAATGATCAAAACAAAATTTGGTTGTCAAGTTAAAGTTGTAAGATCTGACAATGGTATTGAATTTTTTAATGCACAGTGCACAACCTTGTTTAATGATCTAGGGATATTGCATCAAAGCAATTGCCCTCACACTCCACAACAAAATGGTGTTATAGAGAGGAAGCATAAATATATTCTCAACATTGCCAGAGCTATCAGTTTTTAGTCACATTTACCTATTAAATATTGGGGATATTGTGTTGGTGTTGCAGTATATTTGATGAATAGACTACCTTCTTCAGCTATTGGATATAAGAGTTCTTATGAGTTGTTCTATTCCAAGCAACCTAACCTTTCTCATGTAAGAGTCATAGGGTGTCTCTGTTATGCATTAGTGCTGCCAAGAAATGACAAGTTTTCAGAAAGAGCTACTCCTGTTGTTTTTTTGGGTTATTCAAAACTACAGAAAGGGTACATATTATTGGATGTCAAGTCAAATAAGATTTATGTGAGTAGAGATGTGGTTTTTCAAGAGGATATTTTTTCATTTTCTCAAAAGGAATCAAAATCAGACGTGCCTGATACTTCTTTTAGCTCCCCTTTAGTCTTGACTGATCAGCCTAAACAGGATAATGAAGTAATTGAAGTTACTCCTGTTAATGATAATTGTGATTCAGATAATGCAACAAGTGGTGTTGTTAGTGATACTCATGAAAATGTCACTGATAATCCTCCATCATTGCAACCTTCATTTGAAACTATTCAAGAAATGATCTCATCTCCTAATCCTATAGAACCTACACATATAGACCCTCCAATCCAGAAGAACCTCAAGAAGTATCAAGGAACCTGTTTGGCTAAGAGATTATGAGACCAGCAATAGAAAGCAAAGCAGTACTAGACACCCTTTGGCCAATCATCTTTGTTATAACAGGGTATCTCCTTATTATAAGAGCTATTTGAGTAAGGTTTCTGATCATGTAGAACCTAAACACTTCAGACAGGCAGTCAAGGATGAAAAGTGGATCCAAGCTATGAAGGAGGAAATTCAGGCTCTTGAAGACAACAAAACCTAGATGTTAGTTGACTTACCACAAGGAATGAACACTATTGGTTCAAAATGGGTTTACAAAGTGAAATATAAAGCAAATGGTGAAGTGGAGAAGTTTAAGGCCAGGTTAGTGACTAAGGGATATAGTCAGTTGGAAGGGTTGGATTATCATGACACGTTTTCTCCTGTTTCCAAGATGGTGACAGTTAGGTCTGTTATAGCATTAGTTGTATTCAAAGACTGGAACTTGTACCAAATGGATGTGCACAATGCATTTCTCCAAGGTGATTTAGATGAAGAAGTGTACATGAAAGTGTCAGAGGGTTTTAGAAAACCATGTGCAAATTGCTCAAGTCATTATATGGCCTTAAACAAGCCTCTCAACAATGGAATTTGAAGCTCACTAGTGCATTGTTGGATGCTGGTTTCAATCAGAGTTCACATGATTACTCCCTATTCACTCTGAAGAAAGGTGCAGACATAGTGATTATCTTAGTCTGTGTTGATGACTTACTAATTACAGGAAGCAATGACAAATTGATCACTGAAGCTAAGGATAGTCTTTATCAGCAATTCAAGTTAAAAGATTTGGGAGAACTTAAGTATTTCTTAGGTATTGAAGTGTTGAGATCCTCAAAAGGTGTTATTTTGAATCAAATGAAGTATGTTTTAGAGATCATAGCTGATGCAAGCCTCACTGGTGCCAAATCTGCACCTATCCCTCTAGAATCCAATTTAAGACTCACTTCAGTAGAGCATGATTTGATAACTAGTTGTACAGGAGATGTTGTTTTACATGATATTACCCCTTATCAAAGATTGATTGGGAAGCTTCTTTATGCCACTATTACCAGACCAGACATTAACTATGCAGTACAAACTCTCAGCCAGTTCATGCAGTCACCTAAAAAGTCAGGGAGGCTGCTCTTAGAGTAGTCAGATATCTAAAAGGGTCAATAGGCCAAGGGATCTGGTTGCATGCTAAGCCTACCAGTACTTTTACCTATTGGTGTGATTCAGACTTGGCTGCTTGCCCCAATACCAGGATATCCATCACAGGATATGTGATAAAATTTGGTGACTCATTGGTGTCATAGAAATTAAAAAAATAATAAACTGTCTCTAGAAGCTCCGCTGAAGCTGAGTATAGGAGTATGGCTTCAGTTGTCTCTGAGGTGACTTGGTTGCTAGGCCTGTTTACTGAACTAGGTGTGTCCATCCAGGTGCCTATTACCATCTTAAGTGACAACAAATCAGCTATCCAACTGGCAACCAACCCAGTTTTCCATGAAAGAACCAAACACATTGAAATAGATTGTTATTTCATCAGGGATAAAATTAAAGCAGGTGTGGTTGAAACCATTTATGTTCACGCTCAACAACAGGTTGCAGACTTGCTGACCAAGGGATTAAGTCAGGCTCAGCATTCTTATTTTGTTAGGCAAGCTTGGTGTGCTTAACATTTTGCACCCTTCAGTTTGAGGGGGTGTGTTCAATTCAGCTGATGTATGAGTCGCTGCTACTGTTCCATTAACACTCTTGATCAGTTCATAGTTCAATGTGACTAGTTAGTTAATAAATCATTCATCAGCTAGCTAGTTAGAGTTTGTTAGTTGTTAGGCTGAGCTGGCACATTCAGTTAGTTAGTTAGATCATGTACTGCACAATTGAATTATGTACTGCACAATTGAATCTTGTACTACACAATCCAGCTATCTATAAAACCTGGATTATGCCTTCATTTTACAGTTAGAACATTACAGATCAATACAATTTTTCATTCTTCTCCCCTACTTAGTATCTTCTCAAGCTTTCTGATGAACTTGTGAGCTTCAAGGCTCACAGTTTCACATTATACATACATACATATATATACATACATATATATGTATATATACACACACACATACATATATATATACATATATATACATGTATACGTATGTATGTATAAATGTATGTATGTATTTGCAATACATTTTTTTTAATTAGAAATAGAAAATCTCAATAAAGATAAGTACAACCTAGCAATCAAATCACTCATGATCACATTGAACACCTTGGCTCATGAGGTCACTTCCCAACATTTGGGGTTGCTTGGTGAATCTGAAAAGTTACCAATATCAATAGAGGATAAGAGTTGGTGAAAGAAGAGAAGGTTCCATTACTTACTTTAGATCGCAAATTAAGTCCAAAAGCTCTCGTATTTGTGCCTAAAAGTGTGATTGCAAAGAAAAATGATAGTCCAACTAATGCGTATACGATTGATTTAGGCGAGGATTTTGTTGATAAAGATGAGAAAAACAATATGTTGGACATATGTTTTGATAGAGTGGCTAGGGAAGGGGATATTCACCTAGACAAGAAAGAAGTGGAAGCAACAAAAGCAAAAAGAAGACATATGAAGGCAACATAGTTAGGATGGTAAAGTGTCTGAGGAGTTTGTTCCAAGGCATCTACCGATGTGACTAGCAAAGCAAAATCATATGGCTATATCAATAGGTTCAACAATATCCAATAATCCATAAAGAAATGATGAATTATCAATTGTTGTTGGATAGGTTTGAAGGAGAAGACAAAACGAAAATACTTCAAGTTACTTTAGATGGGTGGTGTATTTATTTTAGTTTATGCAATTGTAAAAGCAAGTTTGAGGTTGATAACTCAACCTTCTTCTTGGTTGTTATATTTTTGCATTATTTAAGCATGCTCACTAGTAATATCATCATAGAGTGTATTACAAATTCTGTGATGATCACCAAATATCTAGTACTCTATAGCTCTTATTTTCATGCTTAAATAATGCAAAAATATAACAACCAAGAAGAAGATTGAGTTATCGACCTCAAACTTTCTTTTACAATTGCATAAACTAAAATAAATAGACCACCCATCTAAAGTAACTTGAAGTATTTTCTTCTTGTCTTCTTCTTCAAACCTATCCAATAACATTAGATAATTCATCATTTCTTTATGGATCTATTGGATCTTGTTGAGCCTATTGATATAGCCTTATGATTTTGCTTTGCTAGTCGCACCAGTAGATGCCTTGGAACAAACTCCTCAGACACTTTACCATCCTAACTATGTTGCCTTTCATGTGTCTTCTTTTTGCTTTTGTTGCTTCCACTTCTTTCTTGTCTAGGTAATATATCCCCTTCCCTAGCCACTCTATCAATGCATATGTCCAGCATATTGTTTTTCTCATCTTCATCAACAAAATCCTTGCCTAAATCAATTGTATAAGCATTAGTTGGACTATTATTTTTCTTTGCAATAACACTTTTAGGCACAAATGCGGGAGCTTTTGGACTTAATTTGTGATCCAAAGTAAGTAATGGAACCTTCTCTTCTTTCACCAACTCTTTGTCATCCTTTGTTGATATTAGTAACTTTTCATATTCACCAAGCGACCCCAAATGTTGGGAAGTGACCTCATGAGACAAGGTAGTGTTCAATGTGACCATGAGTGATTTGATAGGTTTGAAGGAGAAGACAAAACAAAAATACTTCAAGTTACTTTAGATGGGTGGTCTATTTATTTTAGTTTATGCAATTGTAAAAGCAAGTTTGAGGTTGATAACTCAACCTTCTTCTTGGTTGTTATATTTTTGCATTATTTAAGCATGCTCACTAGTAATATCATCATAGAGTGTATTACAAATTCTGTGATGATCACCAAATATCTAGTACTCTATAGCTCTTATTTTCATGCTTAAATAATGCAAAAATATAACAACCAAGAAGAAGATTGAGTTATCGACCTCAAACTTTCTTTTACAATTGCATAAACTAAAATAAATAGACCACCCATCTAAAGTAACTTGAAGTATTTTCTTCTTGTCTTCTTCTTCAAACCTATCCAATAACCTTAGATAATTCATCATTTTTTTATGGATATATTGGATCTTGTTGAGCCTATTGATATAGCCGTATGATTTTACTTTGCTAGTCGCATCGGTAGATGCCTTGGAACAAACTCCTCAGACACTTTACCATCTCAACTATGTTGCCTTCCATGTTTCTTCTTTTTACTTTTGTTACTTCCACTTCTTTGTTGCCTAGGTGAGATATCTCCATCCCTAGACACTTGATTAAAGCATATGTCTAACATATTGTCTTTGTCATCAAAGTCAAAGGAATCATCGCCCAAATCAATTGCATACGCATTAGTTGGACTAAGTCCTAATGCTAACCCCCCTGATTTATTCTTCCTTGCAATCACACTTTCTTCTTTATAGTGATGATTACCACCAATTGGAGTATCCATCAAAGTTCTAATCTTTTCACTACTCTTCGGTACAAAAATAGGTGCATTATGGATTAGATTACTTCCCGAACTTGGTGAGTTATTCTCCTGGGAGCTTTCTCTTTCGCTACTCTTATTTTGCTATTTTTCATCTTCAACTTTCTCTACCCATGTCTTGGACTTGGACGAAACCTCATCAATTACCTAAATTATATCATTATTCAGTTGTTCGAGTTGCTCCTTTCTCATCTTTATCGAGGTTTGCACCTATGGATAACATAGGCAAGGTTGATTGAGAAGGTCTCTGAACATCTTGATTGTTTTCATCATGTAGCCTACTTACTCCAACTTCTTTTATAGGCGATGAATTACTAAACTCATGTGTTGGTGAAGGTACCTCATGTTGTGAAGTATTCAACAACAGTGGTGCAAAAACATTCTAAGTTGGTAACTTTAAATTCTCCATCTCACCTTTTTCATGGCTTGGAGAATTACCTCGAATAGTAGAGGAATGCATATGACTACTGGCTGTATTTTTATGTGCAACCAAAGTCCAATTTTTAACTTTATTCTCTTCTTCATTGTTGTACTTTTCAGCTTGCAAATCAGTATATTTATTAGTTGTTAGCGCCCATGTTCATCATTGCCTTATCCAACAAAATTGGCCTTACACAACTCTAAATTTCAACAACTTCATCATCAGTTGTACCAATTATATTCTACCCTGAATCAGCTATTGATGCCTCTTTCACCACTGACAATGTACTAGTCGTTGATTTCTCACTTATAGCACCTCTATTTTGAGGTAGTTGCTGCCCCAATTCAACATTCGGCACATCAATCAAATTAGTAGCATTATTATGAGCTTCAACTGTAGCATTATCCATAAACTTGCCAACATTTAATTTGGTTAAAGCTAATTCCTTTGTTGAAGATACTTCAGCCATTTGGTTTCCAACCCTTTTTGCATTAAAAAATGCTCTTGCATCTCCAATCAGTTGCTCAACATTGTTATCCTCAAGGGGAGGTTGTACAAGACCTTCTTAAACATCAAATTTGGATTTATGCTGACAAGAATTCACCTCATGTCCTTGATGTTTGCAAACTATGTAGTACAGGGGAAGAGCTGTCACGCCCCAAGTTTACACCCTAGACGTGGTCGGCACCTAGAACCATTTCTGGTCCCAAAGGAACCACTTGGCCTGGCTACATTACTCAATGGAAGACTTTAACAATAATGATAAGCTTGGATATAATATGCTAAAGAAACTGTAATAGTCTGAGCAACTAAAAAAGGAAAATATCCATCAACAACTGAAAATAAAAACAGAACTCCTGTTATCCAGTTTATGGAACCTCTAACTAAAATAATTTAAGACAACTACCGTGACAGGCCCACGGTAACCAATACTGGAAGAAAATGTTGAAACATAAATAAAGACTCTAAAGCCTCTGGCTGGTAAGAGGCCTCACCAATGTCTGAATGAAATGTTGGTCCTCAACGGAGCGTCTGCTGAGGAACTCTGTCACCTGTGTTTGCATCATAAAATAATGCAGTACATGGAATGTACGGTATGTAAAACAGTCAAAAATAGGAAACTCAGGATAAGACACTATAATCAAAAGTATCTAAAAGCAGGCCTCAAGATAGGATAACATAAGTAGTAAATAAAGTGCATGTTGAAAGTAAAAACATATGTTGAAACTCGGTATGCATGTATTTGCTTACTTTAACTTGAAGAGTTTCTCTAACCGACAACCATCACTATGAGCTTCGTGATGATACAGCGTCTTGCCCACGCTGCTAGAGCCATCCCATACCTTGTCGGGGTAAAGGATGAAAACTAGGGGAGTGGACCATCCCAAAACTGGGTCATCTTAGTGGAAAGTGAGGAGTTGTACTCTTAATACAATCCTATCATACATTGGCTACGTAGTTTATGAGTTCGAGTTATTAATACTCGTACCCATATTGGTGTTCAAAACTACTCCAAAAAGTATTAATTATGTGCTCATTCTTAAAAGAATATTTTCTTTCTCAAAGTATTATTTTTCTTCTCTTTGGTACTTAGCCCAACTTAGCATTCTCTTAACTTCTCTCAAAACTGTCTAATATCATATGCTTCATGCTTCACTAGTCATAAAATACTCATGCTAATACTTTTCTTGAGTTTAAAGCAAGATTTTGAATTTCATTGATTTTTGTAGTAACTTTAGGGTTTTGCTAGTTTAACTATTAAACGTAGTATCGCAACTTGGGACATCAATATAGTAGAAAAAGTTAGTAATCCTCATGTTTTCTTCAAAAAGTAACATAAACAAGAACAGTTTCTCACATTGAAGAAAATCTTATTCTCAACTAATAACTTGATACTTGAAGAAACTAGTAGTTACATGATGGTAAAAATAATGTAGGAAGCTTTTTGTAGGCCTTACATACCTGTGGAAATTAGTTTCTTGAAGAATGAAGAAGATGCTTGAAAGCCCTAGATTTTGCCCCTTTGAAACTACGTTATGAGTTTTTGAGGGTATTTGAGCGTTAATGATTTAAAGAATCAGGTTTTAGGTGTTTATTTAGGTGAAAACTGACAAGTTTAGGCTTAAAGGGTGAGAAAGGACAAAAATGCCCCTCTTTAAAATTGTTGATTAAGTTGGCTACGAGTCCATTTGCGGCCGTAGAAACTTCTACGGCCTGTAGGAACCCATTCATAAGTTTTTGGACGAATTTCGGGGTCACTTGAACATTCTACGAGCCTAATCTATAGCCCGTAGAAGTTTCTACGACCCGTAGATTGGTCCATGAAGTCTGGAACAAAAAAAATGGATTTTCAGGACTTTTTTCCACGAGTTAAAAGACGGGTCATACTTTAATCCACGGCCCATAATAGATTTCGTAGATACACCCCTGCTCTGGCAGTCTGTAGTAAAACAGTCATAACTTTTGACTCCGAACTCCAAATGAGGTGAAATCAGTTGTGTTGGAAAACTAATTCAAAGAGTTTCCATTTGGTAGGTCATGGGATATCTAATTCTTTGTGTGCTAAGAGATAATCATTTAAAGTTGACCCTTGCATAATCCAAAGTCAAGAACTTAATGGGTAGGAAGGTTTTGAACTCAACTAAGCTCTAGAGGTCTCTCATGGCCCGAATTCACTTCCAATACACTTCCCACATATATTAATGATCCTGAAAATATAGGTACAAGCAAGGTATTTCTAGGTTCAATCTTACGTATTTTCGACGACAAATTTTCATATCCTAAGAATAGAATTGTGAGGTGTTACAAGACCATCATACACAACTTCTTGATATTGTTCCAATATTTTCCTGGTTTTCTCATCCAAGTAGCGTAACTTAATTCTTTTTGGATGCTTGTCAAGAAGATCAACCAAAACCTTCACTCTTGTCGTACTTGATCTCGATCTAATTTGTGTCACTTTATCAATTGTTAAAGGTCTTCCAATGGCTGAAGCAATAGATAATAAAGCTTTTCTTGCAAACATACTAAGTGGAAGGCTTGGAAAAGAAATTCATGTCAAAGCTATGGAGGTTTCTTCCTTAATTAGGGTTGAACCATTGTGATCATGGAAACACCCTATATTAGATTTGTTCACTCTTGAATTTCAAATAACGTACAGGAGTAGACAGTGCAACTACAAAGTCCTCAAATTGATCAAATCTTATTAAGAAGTGTCCTGGGCAAGCCAACCTACGAAACAGTTGCCTTTGACTCCAAGTTGCTTGGGTATTAAGTTGCATATCTCATTCAAATCAGGATGACCATAAGAGAATTTGATAACTATCGCCTAGTGTAAACCTTCTTCTCTTGTGAATTCAGCAACCTCATCCATAGTAAATTTAATAGTAGGTTCACCATGGACCAACTCAACTGGATTTAAAATTATTTTGGTTATGGAATGAGTAGATGAATTAGTATGAAAAAGAGATGCATAATCGATCTTAGAAGACGTCTCTCCCACAGCCTGGGATAGCCATGGCAGTACTCCATGCCGCCAGAATAAGAGCAACCTAGGGTTTAGGGGTTTTTTTGGGGAGCCGTATCTCTATTACAAACCTGACATAATCCTCATATTGATCACAATGAATTAAAATACGTCTTGTAACTAGTAACCCAATTAAACATTGACTTTTTATAGAAATTTTTTTGGAAGAATGCTCTGTAACTCTTGAATTTTTGGTGCACCATAAAAGAACTTCATCACAATGGCTTGGTGAAATCCCTCTTCAGTTGCAAACTTGTCTAACTTCTTAAACGTAAATTGTATGATTGGCTCTCCATGTACATATTGTGTCGAGCTCAATTGTGTTTTCCGCACAAAGTGTGTGGGGTTTTTAGATATGATTTGTGCAGCATATGTAGGTTTTGGTATTCGCTCTCCCTCAGCCGTAGGCTGGGGAGAGGACGGAAAACCTATAGAAGGCCTTAAGTTGCCATTCTAGTCACCTAGAGAGGAGAGAGAGTTAGTTATATATATATATATATATATAAATCATTTTCATTAATTAGTCTATCAATTTATGTAATTTGTATTATTTGATGAATACACGTGCCTGGAAACTAGTTACATTTAGTAAATATTTATAACTAGTACAAGGATTTTGATCTTTTATTATTAGGGTAGATTTTTTTTTCTATTTATTCTTAAAAGTTTGGACATTGGCAACCAATTTGTCATGATTGGAACACATTTATTTACACCACTCTCTTTGCATTACCTTGTTTTCGACAATATTTTGACCAACCAAACACATTACATGTTATATTGGTACGTAGTGTCCTTGTAACAATCAAGACTGATTACATTCTAGTAATACTTGTGAGTTTCTCTCACACCTACGAGAAAGCAACGATAAAGTTGTCTCTGTGTAGCCTATAGATCTGGTTTTAACTGTGATATAAGTTGCATGCATCACACCTCTTTAAGGTGCGACCCCTACAACATTGCGTTTATATGGTATATATGCTTCATACACCTTATTGTTCTTTATACATTATTCAAAGGTTGCTCACATTGGCTATTCTGAATTCTCTTATGCATTAAGGATCAGGTTTCAATGTAAAAGGGACAATTTATGGCAAATTTGAGTCTGGTTATTTGGTGTCTGTCCAAGTGGGATCTGAAGTTTTCAATGGAGTACTCTACCATCCAGCAGAACAAGCCCCATCTAGCAACGCGATTGTACCTAACAATCCAGGACGGAAGAGGACGAAGAAGAAAGACCCTAATCTCCCAAGACCTAAATGGAGTGGATACACCTTCTACTATGTTGAAAAACGGCCCATGTTCAAATCTCTTTATCCTACGAAACGGAGGGAATTCACAAAGATGATTGCAGAATCTTGGAATAATCTTTCTCGTCAGGAAAAAAGGGTAACTACACCCAAATTCAATCATTTTGTATTCTGTACTGTGAAGATTCATCATATATTGAGAATTCTAGACTAATTCTTACGTTACATTGCACCGTGAGCTTCAAATGAGCGATATGGATAGTGAACATTCATATAGTCAGCCCAACTAGTTTTGGATACTTGAGCTCAAGCTTTATAATAAAAATTAGACTACATAGGGACATTGAGCTGAGGGCTTATAGGAAACAACCTCTCTACCTCCCAAGTAGGGGTAAGGTCTGCGTGCGCTCTACCCTTCCCAAACCCCACTTCTAACATGTTGGGTCTGTTGTTGTAGGAGAGTTTGGTATTGACTGTTTGTATATACATACAGGTCTATAAAAACTATGCTTTGGAAGACAAGAAAAGGCACAAGAAAGAGTGGAAGGAGTATAATGAAAGAAAGAGGATTGCATCATCTGGCAACTGAAGGTGACTGGCTGACAGAAGGAAAGGAGCAAGAGATATGGTTCATTTTGCATTGTAATATAGTTCCCAAACTGCAGCTCATTCTGTGGATCAAGACATTGTTATTGCTTATGTAAGATATAGTCCAAAACTATTTCCAGAAGTGTTGTTTCTCAGACAGAGAGTTGTTTTCGTAGACTGATTCTCGTGCTTATAAGATGGTCTTTGTTATAAATACATTGTATTGTGGATATCCATTACACAGTATCCTGGATAATCACCTTGATGCATTGTTGGAAAACTATGTTTATTCAACCTACAGGTGAGGGTGTAGCTAGTCTACAACGACAATATATCCAACGCAATCCCACAAGTGGGGTCTGGGGAAAATAGAAGTGTAATGTTGCAAGCAACACAACGGTACAATATGTGAAAACAAACGATTTCAACAAGTCCTAGGAAGGAGGGGGTGAGGTCTGCATTTCAACTACCTTCTTCCATGACTCTCGGCTGGATATCTCACCCCACCACCTTCCCACGTTCTCTCTTGAAGTGAACAGCTCTGCTCTGTCTGTCCCGTTCACCAAGTACTGGATGTTTGGAAGGTGAGAGAGATCAGCCAAAGTGAATTCATCTCCCGCCAAGTACTGACTCTCTCCGAGCCTCTTTTCATATACATCAAGCACTTTTTTGAGCTTCTCTTCGTTCTGTCTGATCAAGTTCTCGTCTTGTTTGAGCTTCATTCGCGGTGCAAAAGCCAGCTGGAATACAAGAATTGAACTTGGTGGATTGAAACTTTGTCCTTCTGCCTCTATCCATTGATCTATAGATGCTTTCTCTAACGGGTTTGTTCCATATAATCCCTTGTTTCCTTGACTCCGATATTTGTCACAAATGTACCTATTTATAGATCTGGATTCTGGATTTACCAAAAAGTTATAACAACAACATACCCAGTGGAAATCTCATACGTGGGGTCTGGGGAGGGTAAAAATATATGCAGACCTTACCACTACCTCATAGAGGTAGAGAGGCTGTTTCCGGGGACCATACTGTTATAAGCATCAGTGAAACAATGTAAGCCCTGAATTCCATTCAATACTAGTATAAGCATTATCAAAGCAAACTGCAAACCAAAATTCCATTCTTGTCTAAGCAACAACAACAATAAACCCAGTGTAATCTCACTGGTGAAGTCTATGGAGGAAAGAGTGTAAGCAGATCTTACCCCTACCTCGTGGAGGTAGAGAGGTTGTTTCTGAAAGATCCTCAGCTCCTACTTATCTAAGCATCATGAATAATAACACAAGAACCAATTCCATACTAGTATAGGCATCATAAACAATGTTGCATCACAAGTAACAACGTGAGACCCAAATTTCGTACTAGTATAAGCATCATTTACAACAATGTACAACCCAAACTGCATACTAGTATTAGCATCAAGAACAATAATGTAAGACCCAATTTCCATACTAGTTATAAGCATCATTGCATCATTAACAATGACGCAAGACCCAAATTGCATATTAGTCTAACCAGCATGAACAACATATAAGACCTAAATTTCATACAAGATAGGACAAGCATCATCAGATAACATGATGTTTGGAAAAGATATGCAAAACCACCATCCCAATATAAACAAAGAAAAAGAACAACAACAACATATCCAGCATAATCCTACAATTGAAGTCTCGGAAGGTAGGATGTACACAGTACGCAAACATTACCACCTATCTTTGTGAGGTAGAGAGGTTGTTTCCTATAGATCCTCAGTTCAAGAGAAGCCTAAAATATCGACAACAAAATGACAAGATAAACAAAGCAAAGGTGGCAACAAGTAGTAACAAGAATTGAAGAATAAGATACTAGGCAAATACTAAATATTACTACCAGATACAGAGAAGAGGAGACTAGGCCCTTGCCTCTCCCACATAAAAATACTGACAAAACTTGGCTACCTACTACCCCTTACCCTAATCCTCAGACCTTCAAAACCTCCAAGCCAAGGTCATGTCATCAGTGAGCTAAATTGTGCACCACTATAAGCATTATCTATTTTTAGCAAATGCAGTTTAAAGATCCAATTTTTAGACTAACCCAATACTTTCAGGGCTATCTGCTGCAAGATTAAGAGGACTGTGCAAAGGGGGTTTAGAAAATGAGGAAGATGAAAGCCAAGAAGTGATAATTACCAAACAAAGTGATGTCCTCATCTTGATAAGCTGGAACTTGACCAAAGGGCTGGTGAAAAATTAGTACAAAGAAAACACCAATCCATATAAAAATTCACTAACAAGACAAAAGTTCAAATAATGGACCAGAGCTAATACTTGCCTGAATTTTGAGATAGTCAGGTTTCTTGTGTTCCCCTTTTGCCATGTTAACTGGGAGGAGCTGAAATTGGACATCTTTTTCAAGAAGACAAGCTAGAACCCTTGACACTGCTGTTGATAAAGTTGGTCCGTACACTTTCACCGGAGTAGCCATCGGAAAATCAAGAAAGTAAGCTGAGCATTACACATTATCCTTTTATTCACCAGCTAGTTAAGGGGGTCCACCAATTTTAATTTTAATTTTAATTAACTAATTTTTTTAAGAAAAAAGTGTTATAGGTGGATGGCTCTAGTAGGCTAAATAATTAAAGTGATTTAAATATTCAACTAACTTTTTTAATATTAATTTTTTGTGTATCATTTCAATTTTTCACTGTTTCAATGAGAATTTGTTTTCCATTGGCATTTTTCCAACAAGTTGTTTCATTGGAAAAATCGTGTTTTATAAATAAAAATTTTCTTATTCATTTGCGATGAAAAATCTTTATTTCTAGTTGTAACCCATTTTGGCGAAGAAAGATGATTTCCTTTTAAATGGACTCAATACGTGAATCTGAATTAGCTGAGGAAAAGACAATAAGCTTGAAATATTATATGATTAAAAAATAACTTTTGTGAGACTTATTAGAGTTTCATTCATGACAGTATGAGTCCTTTCTTTATATTGGCTTGCACAAATTTTTCTATCATGACCAAATTTTAGTGTTGAGCTAGGTTGTTCAAACGGTTCAAAAATGTCAATAGGTGTGTGTCACATTCTTCAAAAGTAGTATATATTTGAAGAATCCGAGATGGGTGCGACATCAAAAGTGAAAAGTCCACACTACTTAGGTATTGAGTAGAGTTCAAGATCCATTGTAGTGTAGTTTGTTTACTGCATGCAAGTAAACATTGTTACAATGAACATTTGGCCTAATAAAATCTTTATTACAATAATCTTATAACATCTAATTACAATCTATGTATGGACTTGTGACATCTAATAACAATGAATTAGTGGCCCTATGACATCAAATTAGTGTGTAATTTCATGTTTATATCACAACATTTCAACTGAAAAAAGACATCAAATTGACTATGTATAGACTAGAAACAGAAAACCACCTCAACCATGTTGGATGATCTTTAGTGATCCTCAAAGTGAGTGATCATTCGTCTTTTCGATCAATTAAGCACAAGTTGTCCAGTTAGAGGGAGCTCTGGTTGACGATAATGGTGGAAGGTTATGAACGTTGACATCAAGAGGTAGCATACGGTACTGGATATCGAGCTCCCTGAATGTTTTTACCATTTCTTCAATAAGAAGAGCTCTCCTCGCCCATCTCTCTCCCATATCTTGGTGATTCATCGTGTGTGAGAGCCACACTGACCATTTTATTGCGTTCATGTCAACCACGTCTCTCATCACAATCATTGGAGCCGGGTACCAATGATCACTCCTGTTCTCAATATACCTGCCAGTGCAGAAACCATAACCATAACTAATCGAGAAAAACATTGAAGACTCAACAACTTCTCATGATCAATCTAAGAGGCAAGTCAAAAGTACTCTTCTTTCGCGCATTTTGCCATTACATACCAAGCCAAATATACTATTACTACAAGTTATATAGTCAAACCACTCTATAACCACAACGTTTGTTTTCCAATATTTTTTGGCTGTTATACCGAGAACATATAATATAACATAATATGAAAATCAATTCCAAAGAAAATTTGGTCGTTATAGGAAATGTTTGTTATAGAGAGGTCTGTCTGTGACAACAATCTTTTTTCCCTATATCCAGTAATAAGAATAAGAACTTTGTATCGTAGAGATCACTATAGCTCAAAACTCCAAAGTTAAAACAGCTCGAACTTATAAAAATGAGCAGACATATCGTAGATATACCTTGTTATTTTCTCTTTCATCATAGCAATTTTTTCCATGGGAGTTGAGATATGAATGCAGAAATCGACTGAATCTCCCATGTCTGGACTGCGGTAGTAATTACTGATAGGCTTCGTCGATAGGACACTATTTGGATATATGATCTTCTGGTTATCATATCTTAGGAAAACTGTCGTCAATATATTCATCTCTTCAACTACCATCTGAAGCACAATCATCAAATAAATGATTTAGTATACAAGTTAGAACACAACCAAACAGACTCTTTAAACGGAAGAATTTCTTGCCTGAACTCCATCAACTTCAACACGATCACCTACATCAAACGGGTGCATCACAAATAAAAAGATGATAGCCTCGAATGTCGTCTTGGCTGAGTTTCCAAAGATGAATACTACCAGAAGAATCTGGGAACTTAAAAAGATCAAGAAATGCATAGTAGCAACTCTGAGTATAAGGAGCCAGATGATCAATATGATTATTGCCACAAGGACATTTAACATTTGATGAAGTGTGTTTACAGCAGTCTTAGTGTCATTCAATGACAGAGCAAGAGCCCTTCTCTCTCTAAATGCATTCATCTGGAAGAAAAATACAAAGTAAAACGTTAAAATCCCATCATACTTGTGCTAAAATTATGCTCGGACCCTTCAAATATTGTCAACAGGTGCATGTCGAATTCTCCAAAAATAGCGTATCTTTTGAAGAATCCAACACGGGTGTGGCATTAAAAGTGAAGAGTCCGCACAGCATATGCTACACGATCTTCATCGCCATTGAATGCACTTTTGAGATGAATTCCCACTGATCTAATCAAGAAAAGAAGTTGACTTTCTTAAAAAGGTTAGCAAAGTTGCAAGCTCACCACCCAATTCTTCAGAGCACATTTACTTATGCCGCTGGTTTCAGTTCCACCTTCAATAAGGCGCATTGTTTTCAAAGCCTCGTCTTCTCTCATAAAACGCATCAAGTCCTCCAGATAGATGAACCTGATGGCAGTAACATATCGTAATTATTAAGTAAATCAATGAGTTTGGTAAACAGGAGATTAGAGATAAGCATAATAGCTAAGTATATAAGATAATTGTGGGCAATAACTATCAGTCCAGTTTTTAGCAAAACAAGGCATAATTCTGCTCTATTTTACCAATAACATGATAAGTTTCAGCTTATAGTATGAGCATAGATATATAAAGATTTCAACTTCAGTATTATAACACAAGAATTTAAAGGTAATAACTAATTGTTGTTAACACCGACAGTACGAGGAGGTAAGTAAGTTACAACATGGAAACTAAACTTTTCTTTTTAAGGAAATGACTTACTTGGACCCAGGCTTAGCTACATTGTTAAATATCTGCCTAGCTGCAGCTTTAGCCTTTTTTTCACTAGTGATCTGCACAGCGGATTCATCGTCATAGTTTGATAGTGGTAATTTCTCATCCAAAGTTGACAGCACGCCTTTTCGAACCATATTCATCAGCCTTTTCATATTCCAAGCAGAAATGTTCTTCTGATTCAGTCTATGCAGATGATCTATAGTGATTCCACCCTCCTTTTCTTTTTCCTTCTCAGAAATAACCCTCGAAAATGCAGAACTCCTCGGAGTAGAAGCCGTAGGAGTCTTGCGTGGTGTTCCAATCGGTCTCTTTGCAAATATGCTTGCCTTTAGATCAGCAGGCAATGGAGCGCCAGCACTCTGAAGCTTCTCCACTTCATCCATAACTTTCTCTTCCTCCTCGTGCTCCTGCTGATCAATCTCCACCAATGCGGGTCCAGACAATGTCTCAATCACATACTGAATAAACAAAGATTCTTGGATTCGATCGAAGAATGTACTAACATGAAATGACATAGCCAATACCTTCACAAGAAGTGTTTTCAACAACCAAATGTATGCACCAACCAAAAGACAAATCCAAATCCTTGACACATAAGGCAAAACCTTCCCACCAGTCATTTTATCAACTTTCTTGTCAAAAATACACAGCCAAGCAATCAAAACAAGACTCAACCAAATACAATTCTGCACTGAATTCCTCAATCCATACACGAAATACAAAATGCGTTTTCGCAACAAAAAGTTACTCTCAATGAAGAACACAACCAACCTTATAACCCAACCAGAAAACAATCCTCCACAAATCAACACCAAAATCATTACTTCCCATTTCCACAATTCAAGCCCAAAAGCCCTCTTTTCTCTCAATACACTAAATACAAAACTACAAACCAAAGCAGCAATAATCACAACTAAACTCACCAGCTGAAGAACAGTTAATGTACTGAACTTCACTTTCTTGTATTCCTCAGGTAAATCCTCATCTGAAAAGGTATCATCTTCTTCAATTTCACTATCTTTTAACAAAACCCCAGATTTCATTACAACATTCTGTGACCTCTGATCTTGCTCAGGTGAGTCCATTAGCCTTGATTTTGTCCTGTTCACCAAAAGACTTGATTTTTTCTTAAAAGAAGAGGTGGAACTGCAAACCAAAACTTCTTGTTGTGAACATGGTGATTCTGTCATAAAGTTCAAATCTTTATTACTATTACTGTCATTCCTGAAATGGGGTTCTGGAGAAAAGGACAATTCAGTTTCTTTAAGGGGTTTTGGGGTTTCTCTATACATATCAAGATTGGATTTTTCAGTTTGGTTTAAGAGATTTTGATGTTCTTCTTCAGGAGAGAGAGATTTAAAGGACCTTGTAAGTTTTTCCATTTAGTTTTCAAGAACTTAAAAAGTTATTCTTGGCTTGTTTTAGGATGAATCACTACTCTCCAGAAAGAAGAATTAATAAAGTTAAAGAAAAAGAAGAGTTGACAGTGAATAAAGTGAGATTAGTGCAGAAACAGTAAGGCAAATGTTCTCTTTTTTGTATTGTAATGTTTGAAAGAAAATTATTTCCTCATAATATTTTGTGGAATGGAAGATGGAGGAAGATTCTGGAGAAACAAAGAAGAGGAGATGAAGGAAGATTCCTGCATGTTTTTGCTTAATAAAGCAACTTTTATGCCTTGAAGAAAGCTTTTTCACTTCAACTGTTATGATCATATTATTTCAAATGGGAAGCTTATAAAAAGTAGGGATGAGTGGTTGGGTTCGATTTTAGCAAATTTTAGTTTGATTCATCGGTTTTTAATTTTGAAAAGGTATGCATCATATATGGAATCGAACTAATTCGATTCGGTTTGATTTTATTTGGTGTTTTTAAAATGATTTTTCGATGTAAACTAATAAAAAATAAAATGAGGACAAAATCACTTAAAAATTTAAAATTATGTTAAAAGATGATGTGCCCCCATGGAACACTTATTGTGCTTAAAAATCTATATTTATTTTTGTCAAGAACTTGCGTCTCCAACTATTACTTAAGAAAAATAAGCGCGAAGACAAATTCTTTTACATAACATAAATCGGCAAAAATATATTTGAATTTCTCCTGGAAAATAATATTTCAAGTTAACTATATGAACTACAAATTTCTTGTTATTTTGACTTATTTCATGAATGATTTAATTACTAATTGATATATATATATAATTTTTTAATAAAAGTTCAGTTCTTTGGTGCACCGAAGTTTCGAGACCCTACGCCGAACACTAAATCGAAGAACTGAACTTTTGGGAAAAGAACACCAACACCGAACCAAAACCCCGAAGAACTGAATTAGTTTGGCCTGGCTCGGTTCAATTTTTTGATTTTTCGATATTCTATCCCACCCCTAATAAAAAGTATACATTAAATTTGAAAGTTTTTATTTTAGGATAAGAAATTATAATTTAAATAAATCATTTTGTTTTCATATTCAGTCTAATCTCTAGGAGAAAGAAAACTCATGGGGTTATATTATCTTGAAAAAATATGTATAAATACTACCAAAATAATTTCCTTAAAAATTTTAGAAAAGTAATTTCCATGATAATCAAAAAAATAAGTTTCTTAAAAATGAGAAATATTTATACAATATGATCATGTTTACAAGGTAAATCCCAATGATGAACATTAATTTGTAACCTAGTAAAAGTTGTAGCTAACCTAATAACTCAAACATCATAGTTATACAACATTGATAGTATAAAAAAAATAAAATTTTACACTGTCAGTATATATAACTTAAAAGTAAAACGCGTGTTATGCATTCTACTTCCTCGATGGTTATCCGAGACTTCTTCTTTTGCTACATTTCTCTTCTTCAACTATCTGTTTTTAACCAGAGCAATGCTAGTTCAATTCACAGTTTTAAGAAACACAACAAATGCAGAAATGACATTGAAACTGATACTACTACTACCTCTTTGGTCATGTGTTGCAGGATGTTAAGTATCTCGGAAAATTCAGGTCTTAAACGCGGTTCTTGCTGCCAGCATTTCTCGATCAATTCCACCAACGTTGGATGAGTGTTCGCGGGAATTGTTGGCCTTAGACCCTGTAGTTTTTACGTTAGAAAATGCAACGACTAGGAAGAGCAAAACATCAACTGATACAGATTTTGACAACCTTAATGTCCTGAAGAAAAATTTGTGTACATTGAACCATATGTAGTGTACGAGTTATCAAGTAGAATCGTTCAAAATTCAAGAGGACGTATGAGATATGTTTGGAGATTGAGAAAAATACCTTCTGGACAACAGCAACTGCAGCTTGTAATGGAGTCAAGAACTCGTAAGGAAGCTGGTATATGTTAACATCGACAAAAACGATTATTGACACTGAAAATTTTTAAAGATGAGGAAACAAAAATGATCAACTATTGAGTAAACGAAATATGAAATAAGAATCCATTGATTCATAATAAACTTTGCTAATATGAAACACAAATGATGTTAGGCAACATGAATGTTTTAAGCAAAATGCTAATAGAACACATATGGACAAGCAGAATTATTACCTTTCCTGTTAACAGCTCCCACAGTACAATCCCAAAGCTGAAAACATCAGCTTTTCGATCATAGGGTCTATGTCCGATAACCTTTGAAATATCAAATAAACAGAAACTAAAAGTTAGGAGGTCGGTGTGAACTACTTGGAGCTAATGTTATGTTATGGAAGCAGGATAACCGTTTACTCCCTTCATTTCAATTTGTTTGTCTAGTTTTGAGTAAAGAAGACTTTTTGTTTTGCACTTCGTTTTTTCAGCAACACAAAAACAAGTGGAGAGAAAATGATTGATACTAGAGAAGAATGAAAGAGAGGTATCTAGGGAGGATGGACCTCAGGAGCCATCCATCGATATGTTCCTGTTTCTGCAGTCATGACACCAGACTGAACTTGCACTCGAGCAACACCAAAATCAGCAACCTTCACAACCTATACAGAACGATATGAGTGTTTTTACATATACAGTATAACATATAAGTATCACCAGGAAATCGACTTCATTCCTTACTTGATTTTCATCCATTAAGAGATTGGCAGTCTTCAGGTCTCTGTGGATTATATTATTTTGGTGCAGGTAGCTCATCCCCTTTGAAACATCAATAGCAACCTTGAGTAATGCTGGAAGCCTGAAAAGACCTTTCTTTTTATGCAGAAAATCGTACAGACTTCCACCGGACATAAATTCTGCATAGAAGGTAACATCGAAGATAGATGAGAGAAGTCGTTTCAGGTGAAAGAGTAAAAACTGGACTAGCAGTCTTTTCTGGTGATTACCTGTGATTATACATAAGCGTGGAGGTTTCGTGCATGCACCAACAAATTGCACAACATTCTTGTGGCGGACTTTCCTGCAAGTACCAGAAAGAGGTCAGGTAGTGCACAACATTCATAGACACACACACATTGAAGTTGATGGTAAATTTGCTGCAACCAAACAGGACATAATGCTGTTGTACGAAGCAAAATATGTAGTTTTAGTCACCTTAATATATAAATTTCTTGAGCAAAATCTCTTTGCACATCTTCATTTAGGCACTCAGCCTTGAGAATCTTAATAGCCACTTCCTGATCATGGAATGAACCTTTATACCTGCTAAGAACGATAAATCGTTAGGCCACCATCAGTGACTATATTCTATCCTTATTTCAAAATGACATTTTTTACTGACAAATCACCAGTTGAGCCAGCTGCAATTTTATGTTCATATTTCAGCAGTGCACTGTCGATTTCCCAAGCTTCACCCCCGTTGCTTGGTGTATCCACATTGTCGGCGGTGATGTTAATACCAGTTTGGACAAACTTCATTTTGGAGGACGAAAGGTCTTGATTTAATCCAGACTGTTTCTGCATTGCACTTCAATACTTAAAATAGAGAAAGACGATAGATGGAAATAACATTACTGAATAGCTCATCAATGACTTTTACCTCCATATTCGAAATTTCCTTCAACAGGACACTTCTTAGGTGGTCAGCTTCCTAACAATGATGAAAGAGACAAAACGTCGAGGATTAAAAAGATATATGGAGGGGAAGTACATCATTAACCACACACAAAAAAAACAAGTCTTATACTGGTCAATTTATATGTTCATCTAAATAACTACCTCATTTTCCCATCCATCAACCACAAAGACATCCAAGGAGAAACCGTCTTTTGTGGAGAAAGCATGAGCTTCTTGAATGTTCAATCCAATCTCCGAAAGTAAAGAAGTCAACTGAAACAAACGCGCATTAACCTTAATCAATATATCAGTAAAGAACTTAATAAAGAATGTTAGGAGAGGGAAAAGAATCTGAACAAGACGTCCACATTCAGAGGAAGTGACTATAAGTGACACGTTAGTTAGGCAACATGGTGGTAAATTACTTGAGAAGACGCAAAACTACTAATATAAGACCACTAGGAGAACTAGAAAACATGACAAGAAATTGTAATCCTGAGAGCAGCATCGAAAGGGGATTACGTAAAGCAAGTATTCTTCTTTACTTGAAAGTGGTAAAATTTCATAGAACCAGGATATATAACATCATTTTATGAGAGTGAAGAGAGATTCTTGAAAGAGATATAACTGTTAGTTCATATTTGAAAAAAAAGATGTGAATGAAAATGAATTGGGGTATGACACAAAAAGAAAATGGTGCAAATGTGAAAATTAAGATTTGGTAGTTGACCAAACTTATGGTTTCACATTACAAAGTGTTGACATTATATCTTGGCCTATGTCATTAGTGACATAGGCATGGTCTTCCCTTTGCCTATAAATAGAGAGCATTTGTTCTCTCATTATGACACCACAAAGAGAAGAAAAAAGAACTCATAAAGGGTTCCTAATACTATTAAAGAGGTGT